>JACXGJ010015220.1:0-13794 GCA_016801105.1 Esox niger | reverse complement strand
TGTCCGCTCCACTTTCTACTGTCCCTCTGTCCGCTCCACTTTCTTCTGTCCCTCTGTCCGCTCCACTTTCTACTGTCCCTCTGTCCGCTCCACTTTCTTCTGTCCCTCTGTCCGCTCCACGTTCTACTGTCCCTCTGTCCGCTCCACTTTCTACTGTCCCTCTGTCTGCTCCACTTTCTACTGTCCCTCTGTCTGCTCCACTTTCTACTGTCCCTCTGTCCGCTCCACTTTCTTCTGTCTCTTTGTCCGCTCCACTTTCTACTGTCCCTGTGTCCGCTACAGCCTAAGTAGGGGTAGCCTATAAAATAGAACACTGGGATGTGGATTATTTGATGAGGGGAGGATTAATCTGAAGAAAATCTGGTTGATTCAGTACAGTTGTTTAATCCCTGGACATAATGTCTGTCCCTCAATTGTGTGTGTGTGTGTGTTCCCCTTTAGATAGTAGAACTTGATGTTCCCTTTTAGATAGTAGAACTTGAAAAAACATCACCGGTAAGTGTTTTTGGAAGGTCATCGCTAGGATGTTAGGTTTAGGGGTTCGTTTTAGGGGTTTGTTTTAAGGGTTAGGTTTAGGGGTTAGGTTAAGGGAAAATGTATAATTGGGCATAGTGATGACCATTTTAGGGTGAAGCCTCAAGGCTAGGTTAAGTTCAGGTCAAGGTTAGGTCTTAGATTCCCACAGGGAACTGGGGGGTGCAATTGGGCACAATGTTTTTCCTGTATTTACCTGTATAACATAAACCAATTCTAGGGGACAACATGTCAGACTGAGATATTCAGGTATTAACAGAACTGACAGGCCCCCTCGCCAGTCTGTCTGCAACATACAGTTGACAAATACACTGTCACCACGCAGCGTTGCTGGCAAGACCTTGGTTTTGTTACTTCACTGCACCAGGGTTTGAGATTTCAGACACATCACACACACCAAAATGCTCCAGCAATTTTCATATGCAAACTGAACACTCACAGCAGTAGATTATGTTAATGATGTGTGTGTTAGAATAGAATGTTGGTTTCCTGTGTTTTTAAGTTATCAGCTGGCAACCAGAACCTGAGAACCTGATACAAAGCACTGGAACCTAACTGTGTATTTAAAGACACATCGACATGCAGAAGCTACACGCATAGTTCCCTGCAATGACTTCTGCAAAAGGGATTAAACTACTTTTAGATCTCTTAAATTCTGTCGCGTACTCGGGTTAGTCATGCATGGTGAGTATTCTTTGGATGACATACAGGTTTACTGTACATGTTTTCATACAACTGTTGGCAGAGCAGAACATGGGACACTCATTATTCAATCTGTTCAGATGCCCTGACAATAGGGTCCGTGCCAGGAGCATTGAGATGAGTAGACGGCTGGTAGGGTGCTAGTTCTCTAATCTGTAGTAGTAGGGTATTAGTACTATAGTCTAGTAGTAGGGTATTAGTTCTATAGTCTCTAGTTGTAGGGTGTTAGTACTATAGTCTAGTAGTAGGGGGTTAGTTCTCCAGTCTCTAGTAGCAGGGTGTTAGTTCTCCAGTCTCTAGTAGCAGGGTGTTAGTTCTCCAGTCTCTAGTAGCAGGGTGTTAGTTCTCCAGTCTCTAGTAGCAGGGTGTTAGTTTTCTGGTGAGGTGTAGTGCAGTGTTAGTTCTCTAGTGTCTATTAGTACAGTGTTAGTTCTCTAGTGTCTATTAGTACAGTGTTAGTTCTCTAGTGTCTATTCGTACAGTGTTAGTTTTCTAGTGTCTATTAGTACAATGTTAGTTCTCTAGTGTCTATTAGTACCGTGTTAGTTCTCTAGTGTCTATTAGTACCGTTTTAGTTCTCTAGTGTCTATTAGTACCGTGTTAGTTCTCTAGTGTCTATTAGTACCGTGTTGGCTCTTGTAGCTGAGTGTACTAGAGCAACAGAGAGAACTGAGTAGGAGACTGACTTTCATAACAAGATAAGAATAAATTAGATCAGTTAAAGGAGTGAGGAATTTGGTAAACATATACTTGTGGTTCATGTGGAAGGTGTGGGGTAGACTCTTATGGGAGTTTGTTTAGGTTCATGAATGTATCATTTAATTTATTACTTTCTTGCTGAACAGATTCTTACTACATTTTTACAGTACGATTGTTTAATTGCTTGAATATGGCATAGGCTGAATTCGGATAATCTGGGTCAATTTTAGCCATTTTGATTTCTGCGATTTGTTTTGATATCTGTCGAACACATTAGATCAACACATTTTATCTTTCTGAAATCCCTAAGAGGTTTTCTAACCACACCAGAGGAAATAATGTAGATATTATACACAGAGGAGACGTGCCACTCCTATTAGTGTCCTTTGTACCCACTAAAAATTATCTGCCTGAATTTGATAATTTGGGACAGGTCACTTTGTTATCTGGGACACTTGTATTAGGCTTTAAAAAAAGCCTAAATCACTTTATGTATACCAAGTTCAATATCACAAATAAAAACAACTGATTAGATGACAAAGACAGAAAGCTGAATAAGAAATATCATATTATGCATATAAATTGCTTTCATTCATAAACAAAAACTTATTTTTTCATAAAGATACCCAGTAAAATACTTTTTATCTCTACATGGAATTATTTGATCTACCATGTTAACACATTGAAATTAATTATATTAAAATTGTATTACATTTCTTTTTTAATCTACTAATATTCAAGCAACAGAGATTAACTGATTATTCAGGTTATTCATTTAAATTCACCCTTCTATTAAAATTGGTGCTACTAAGGGAACAAACAGTCATTGCCGGTGAGAGACTCATCAATCTATCACACCATTTTCTTCTGCACATGTTTCGTGATACCAATGGCTGCAGATCGCACAGGACAACCGCTGTTCTGCGCTTTTGGGAGTGTCTCTGTTCCCATAGGCAGACACAAGTGTCTGGAGAGCTAACTGATGAGCTGGATTGCTACAGTTAGCAAAGTATACTACCAGAAAACATGCTAGGTACTTTGGTCACAAAGCAGAAAATCTGTTTAAACAGACAGGGACAAAATGAAAATGAAAAATGTATACGCTGAACATTAATCTTGTCAGAATTCTATGTCACCTTTTTGTGCAATTTCCAGGTGAGCATCTGATTTAACAGTAACCCTGGCCCATTCTGTGAGATCACCCCCAATGTCATGTGATTTAACAGTAACCCTTGCCCATTCTGTGAGATCATTCTCATTATGTCGTATGATTTCTGTTTTATGACATCCATACCAAACCTATAGTAAAAGTCCTGTTGACTCTATTTAGAACAGGAAATAAACACACTGGAGCTTAGGTGTCCCACATAACCCAATGTCCCAGATTAACCAAATTAACCTTATATATTTCTAACTGATTGTACTTTTATATGAATAGGAGTCTAATCTGCTCAAGTCGTGTCCATGGAAGTTAAATGCTGCTTTTCTGTTTGTTCGCCTTAATGCTTGGTCCAAATTGTTGCTCTGTAGAACATTTCCAAGTGTTGGATCATGACAAAATGGCCATTTGTAATGTATGTTCAAGTCAGATAGCAAGAGGCAGTTTAAACAAGCATCATTGTAATGATGACATTGCGCAGAGTGCTGAGTTTCTGACAACAGCCCAAAGACATTGGAAACCAAATTATTTGAGAATGTTATCAGGACAGAGATACAATGGAAGGTAAAGGGCGAAATGAAATATACACTAAGTACTGATATGGACGGATTGTTTTTGATGAATATCAGCTAATGGTAACGGCCAACAATTTTCATTTCGGTCTGTGTTCATTTTGCCCACTCTATTACACGTTACTGACTGGGATCGAAATTAACGGCGTTATTAACATACATGCTCAAAATTCAATCGAAATAGACCCAGTCGTTTGTGCACTGTTTGTGCTGGTTTGTCAACCACACCTCAACTTCACGCAGGTCTTGATGCGAGCGGTTTTCGTAATGCGACAGATGGATAGCCTATATAGATGAGTTGATGGGGGTTGAAAGAGGGAGGATGCAACTATTGGATCGTGCCTTACTGCCTTTGAACAGTCAAATCAGCTTTTTATAAACCAAAAAGGAAAGAAATGCAGTTCAATTAGTAAGTGTTCATTACAAATACACCACAACCATTTTAGCTGTGGTCTATTAAAAGCAAGATAGGCTGTGTAAAACGTTCAGGTTTCAAACAATGATGCCTGGCTAGGCATCTTCATGTATTTATTTAGGTAGTAAATGCAGAATCATTATTTTAAAAGAAAATAATTGAAATGTTGGGCATTTTGGCATAGATTGTGAATTTCTAATGCGGCCTGAGGTTGCGTGTTCCGGGTGTTGCTGTGGCATTTGTCAAGAGAATGTGGTTGTATCTACCTGGCCTGAAAGGAATGCACTCTGCAGGCGTACTACAAATATGTAGGCGACATTTTTATAAATGGCATACGACATAAAGTAGTACATTACGACATTTTGATCTGTATCTATTTACCAGACAAGTCTGCACATAGCCTGCAAACGTGAACTAACTTCGCTAGCTAGCTTCACAAATCTGTCCCGGGGCCAGGACAAAATTTAACATTTCGGACCCAAACCACTGGCAAGTTTTTTTTACTTGTTATTGTTCATAAAACAGGTCTTAAACGTTTATTGTTTCATGTTTTTGCTAGGTAGTACTAAATACCAAGATTTACTGACAAATAAATAATTATATTTAAGCCAACCAAATGGGCCTCCATAGGCCACCAACGTTACGGGTTGTCCCCCCATCAACGTCACTGCGTTTCAGCTATGATCATGTAACTAGATATTTTGCTGGCTGACGTTATTGTTATCGGATGAAAGTGTGGGTGAAGCAGAGAAAGTGAAGTCTGGGGGACATGCTTTTTAGGAGGCTATATTATGGTGTTATGTTGTTTAACCTGGCAGCTGGTGGAATAGAATATCTCAGCATAATCTCCATGGAATATTATATCACTTTAGTTAGAGTTCAATTAATAGATTACATAATTAATATCTAAACCAATGGGGTTCATGTAATGTCAACTGTCTGTGTCAAATTACTTAGAAAGGTGTTGCGAATGACTTAAACTGTCCCGGCACCGACCCAGCACTTAGGGATGGTGCCGGGACAGTGAACAAAAAAGTTAGTTGTGAGCCCTGGTTACCGAGTTACACAAACACATCTTTTCATAGCCAGGTCACCCATCAGTATTATGGCTATGTAGCCTGGCCTTGGTGTGTTATGTGTGCCTGGGTTTATTGTCTTTGTGCACCATGTACTCAGTCAGAACTGTCCCTTTGGTTGTTCTGAGGGAGGGGAGGAGAGGTAGAGAGGTGACAGAGGGAGGGAGGAGTCTTCCTCCTAAGCTAACGCATTTAGCTCTGAGCTGTAGTGACTGTCTGTCTGCCCGTCTGTCTGTCTGCCTGGGAAGATCGGGGGATACTGACAAACTTTCCCTTTCACTCATCGGGGGAGTTGATCTGCCTTGAGTCCTGTAAGGAGTCCCTGTAAATCTGTGGGAGCGTTGATCTGCTTTGTGAGCCGTCGCAGGATTCCTTACGACTCTGTAGAAGAGGCTTTGGGTGAGTCCATCCTGTGCTTATGTCAGCTCCTCCGTTCCCATCTGTCCCTCTTGTTTTCACTGTTTTGTTTTTTTAGACGTGTATGTGATGGATGTAGTTTTGTTAGGTGTGTTTCCACTCAAACATGTGGATGTGGTTGACGTTAACACATCTCAACCACAACTCAGGGCACTATGCCAAGGAATCGCTGATAATCTGAGACTGACCCTCGACAATGACTCTTTTGCCCGGGTGGGCTGATGATATGGTTGGTGATAAACTGTATTGGCTGTGGTTCTATTGCAAATGAAAATCTGTTCTTTAGGGTTTCCCAGAGTTAGGCTACTCTCACAGCCGTTGACCTTTGCACTTGAAGTATGAAGGACTGTAATGTATGAAGGACTGTAATGTATGAAGTACTGTAATGTATGAAGGACTGTAATGTATGAAATACTGTAATGCTGTCAAGTTCTCTGCTCACAGTATTTCAGAATTGCAGACAGCGTCCAGATTGTGTCCATATTCACTCATAATGTGGTTGAAGATTTCAATCATATACAAGATATATTCTATTTTTCAATATGTTGTGTGTCTATATCTCACAAACACACACACACACACACAAGTTTTTACAGCTAACCTCATGGGGACCAGAAAATAGAAATTGCATGCCCCCTTGCCCTAATCTTAACACTTTCCCTAATCCTAACCTTAATCTAACCCTAATCCTAACCTTAACATCAATAAAGTAACATTTATGACCTTAAAGAAACCCTGAAGAAACTCTAACTCTAAAATAAATTGTAAGTTTGACCCTTAACCTAAACCCTGAGCCAGAATTTCACTTCTGCCTCATGGGGACCAGCAAAATGGAGTCCAATTTCTTGTGGTTTTATTGTACTCATGGGACATTTGATCCCCATGAGTATAGTTAGACCTAAAACACACTCACACGCACACACAAAATCATAGTGTGAATGTAATATGTAATAAATATGACATTAATTGTTTACTCTATCTTTTTGTTATGCCACACATCCCTGTTCTTAACTAGGAATCACATTAAGAAACCCCTATCTTATCCATTGAGGATCCCAGGCAAGAGTGGATCCTTTTGAATGTTCTGCATGCCCCTTGGGCCACAGTGCTTTGGTCCACGTAAGGCTTGAAAGAAAAAGATGTGACTTGTGTCTGGGGGTGGTTCTCGGTCTGTCCCGTCAACGTCTCACTATGCTAGCTGGCGGTTGATTGTTTCCATGGCGTTCACTCATACTTCTGACTAGGTGGCAGGTGAGAGAGAAAGAGAAGGAGAATGTTCAATGGGTTTAAAGAAGTAATGCCAGGTATGCTGTCATCTGACACTGTGTGTGAAGTCCCAACCGCTGATGGGTTGTGAAGGTAATACCGGACAGAGTTAAAGGATGGAGTAATCTGGGGTTTCACTGGTTATACACAGGAAGCAACCATAGCCTGACCTGAGGTAAAAAACTATCTGAATAGACCTTTGCTCACTCCAGCTCACTCTCCAGATGTCATTAAACTTTAAGTGGACAGACTACTGGGGCTATTTTCAGTTCTGTGTGCCATGGCAACGAAGTAATGAGGTTCACTAATGAGATTTTTTTTGCTTTTTTTTATATAATTACGATAGATGCCAAAGAAATGGCTTTTATCATATTTTATAATATCTTCAATTGATCCTTTTTAAGGGATTTTATTGGGGACTGTTTTGACAATCTGAGAATTGAATGCCCTAGTTCCACCCAGGGTCAGTCTTAAGTCCTATCTAAAAAAGGGGACATTTCTTTCTGCTAAATAGTCAAATATGTTTATGGGATTTGTGCTAGTTGCCATGGTAGCCATTTTTCTGCAGTGTAAATCAATGACACAGCCGCAGGTGGGACTGTATTTACCTGATCAGCCCTGTATTCACTATTGACTTTTGGATTTGGATATTAATTTCACACTTTCCATTGAATCCTGTTTGGCCCTGGGCTAACTGATGTAGACTAACACAGGTTTCATTCTGCATCAGAAGACAAACCAAAAAATCTATTTATTAATAGGTTGATTCATTTCCCTCTAGTCATAGTTTGTTATAGAAGTGTCTTTGTCTGGTCCTGTTCCGTTAAACTCCGATCTTGGGCAGTCCACTTGTGGTCACTGTGTCTCACTTCTCAGATAGAACGTGACCTCTCAGACCTGACGTCGGTTGAATAGGCCCATCGCCTACAAATCTGTCATACAGACCATTTTTACATCAGCCACAACAACAGACAACTAACCCACCTCCTCCCGGCTGGAGCTCAAATGTGAATAGAATGAAAGGTCTTAAATGAGGCTCTGAAATAGCAGATAAAAGGGGCCCTTTGTCCTCCCTAACAACTTAATGTTCACATGCTTTGGTTTAGCAGGGCGCTGGCCACTCCTTAGCATGGGGTCTGTGATGGTCATCTTCTAACAAGTGGAGACCACTTTCTATGTGTATATTTAAGTTAACACTTTAGTGCAGTTATTTATTTAACCAGACTCATTCAATCAGTGTTTTGAAAAAATGAGGATAGCAGTTAAATGGATCTATGAAGCAGCCAGTCAAAACATAACTTCCTATGCTCTCAAATTCCCTCCCCTTTGTGTGTCTGTGTGTGTGTGTGTGTGTGTGTGTGTGTGTGTACCAGAAGCAGATGTCCCAGTCAAACGTTGCCCCAGAGAACAAAGGTAAACATTAGCCCAAACTGCAGATACAGGGTTATATATATTCTCTCCACTTAGTCCCTAAGGTTTAAGATAATCTGATCAGAGGGCAACTTCCTCATACTTAATATCACAGACGAAAAAGGGGCAGGGCCAGAGGTTAGCTCCTGTTTACTTCAGTCATATCCAGTACATCCAGAAGTACACAGTAGCTACTCTGTCATGAGAAGGGTCTGCATTTCGCTGTGTCCATAACATGGAACTGATTTACAGCAAGATTACTGTGTGTTTGACATGATAATAACAACCTCCAGAGATTTATTATAGGGTTTCACGGATGCGCTCTAAAATCACTAACATACATTATCCACTTGGTGACTTGATTTGGATGTAGAGTATTGAGTTTAACCAAAATTGGTAATCTGAGGCAAAATGTTCTAAACTAACCCTTTTAACTGACTGCAGATAAAGATTGTCAAGAATGTAATCAACCAACATCTTGAGACTCACTGTAAAATTATCCATAAAACTGGGCTGGGTTTAGAAAGTCACCCCCAGCAGATCGTGGGACCTTCACTGTTAGTCACTACCAGACCATTTCTTAGAAATGCCCTGCTTTCAGTAATTGTAGCCAAGCTGTACAAATAGTAATGTGTGTGTGTGTGTGTGTGTGTGTGTGTGTGTGTGTGTGTGTGTGTGTGTGTGTGTGTGCACGCACATGTGTATATTTACATTCAACATGCACACAATAATTTTTGCTGTTTTTACATTAGTGGGATACATGCTACTTGGGTGAAGAGGACTTTCTAGAGCTCAGAAGCCTCATCTTTGATGTACTTTTGGAGCTCTTTACAAACTAAATTCTCTAGAGAACTTTTAGTAAAAACATTTAACGAAAAGCACTGTGTATAGAATGCCATCAGGGTTCCTTCCTTTTTATAATTACTGAGAGAATCAATGGTTTTTCTAACAACAATGTTGAGGGATGAAGGTTAGCTATTAAAACATATTTTTAAGAAAAGTTCATTTGAGGACAAAAGTCTACACCTCCTTTTAGGGTTTCATATTTTGTCATGCCTGTACTTCAGATTGTTTTACATTTAAAGAAAAGGGTATTAATTTAAATGCTGAACATTACTTTTCATATCATACCCTACATTTTAAAAGGGATTTTTGTTATAATGAAGTAAAATTATATAAAAAAATACAATAAGCGAATATGATAATTGGATCAGTATCCAGGCGGCACACGCGTCTCAAAGGTCCGGGTTCTGGCTCAACGACTCAAGACGTCTTTCATTTCATTCCTTGTACACTCCACTGTGTCTGTGTTCTTTGGGTTGTTGTCATGCTGAAATAAAGAACTCTACAAGAACCAATGTTGTAAGTTGTAGAGATCTTGGGCTGTTGTTGTCACCAGGTCATGGACGTCCAATACACCTTCCCCTTCTTAATAATTGTATTCACCATGCTCCAAGGGGAATTCCAGGCCTTTGAAATCTTTTTAAACTCATCCACAGATCAATGTCTCCCTGCAGCGTTTTCCCTTAGTTATTTCGAAAGCTCAATTTTCCTTATGGTTGGTTGTTAATTCATTACCCAAACCAGGGAGCTAACAGACCGACCCTTTTGAAAATCCTCAGCAGGGTGGAGACTCTATATGGGCTGTGTATTACGAAGGTTTTTAGGTCACATTTGAATGATTCCTATCGTTTGTAGGATGGAACTACACTCCTATGTTCTTTCAGAAACATGTAGAAAGACGTGTGATTGCGTAATCGCACGCAGTAATGCAGGCTGTGCCTCTCAGAGACAATGGACAATGTTTCCCATTGACATCCTGTGTAGCTGCTGAGGGGAGGTTTTTGGGAGTGCAAACTCACTGTATTTACTCCACTGCTTTTAATGGAGACTACCTGGATTGATAAAGCTTTTCATGTCTAAAATGTAACAATACCACTTGGCTTTGTCTGTTTATCTGTCTCTATCTCTCTCTCTCTTTGTTCATTTGTTAAGGCTGGACCATCTGTCACTAGCTAGTTAGACCAGGCTCAATGTTATTGAAAATCAACTGGATCGTTAGGTGGATAATGAAGTACATGGAGACTTGAATGTTTGGCTTCAGGCCATGTGTGTGTTAACTGTGTTTTTGCATCTCTGGTCCAAATGGCCAAGGGCAGATTCGACTTAGAAAGGTACACATTTCCTGGGGTTGTGTACATATACACACAAGACTCCCAGTAACAGCCATTGGTTATCAAAGACTGTTGGAAGACCAAGGAGATCACCTTTGTCAATTCGCTTTCTAGCGCGTAATAGGAAGTGGTCGTACAGCAGGCTAGATATGAAGAAAGACATGCAGACCACACAGCTTTGATCGTCAGTCTACAATGAGTGTACAGTATCTGATGCAGCATATTTGTGCCTTAGAAGAGCTTTAGGATGACTGTGCGTCAGCGCCTCACCTAATCAGACCATACGTGGAATGAATATAATGTACGCTATGTGTTCCAGATAATGTAACGTTCAGGTAATGTAGTGCACGTGATAAGGAGGAGCTTGGCACAGTGAGGGATGATGTGTGAGCGGTTGGCATTCTGCCAGTGCGGGCAACACGGATGTGAAATCCCCGAAACAGGACATGCGTGAGGAGATCCTCTTTCAAAATGAATTATCGTCAGGTTAAATTATCCGTAGTCCGTACACCTCGCTCGCTCTGATGTGCCGGGCCCAAATGAGTTGTCGGGAATCGAGAATCTCACTGTTACTCTTTGATCTCTCTCTTCTAGCTTTAGGCAGCAGTCCCTCTGAACAGGCCGGCGGCCCCCTCTGTCTGGGGGTTAGTGGGAAACTTCCGGACGGGAAGCGCCCCAGTGAGGAGAGGAGGGGGGGTGTCAATGGAAGAGCCTTGGCCAGCGGGCCCTTACCACAGTCCAAACCTCAAGGTACAGATAATAATCCTGTGTACTATAAACCCCCTTAGCAGAATTTTTTTCAGGGGACTTACTCTACAGTGAATATGCTAGAATACTGTACGACCCCAGTGGGATTCAAACCCATGACCCTGGTGTTGTTAGTGCCACACTTATACTAACTAAGCCATACAGGACACACCGCTTGGATGTACTGTATGGCTACGATGTCACGTCTAGGTAATGACATCTGGCTCAGGACATGCAAGACAAAACAGCTCAAGCTACATGGAAAAGTTATCTATGTAGCCAAACACAGTGGTAAAGAAAATATTATCCGCTATTTAAACAAACTTTATCACTCTCTAGTGGCTGAAAGGACAACCATTTCCTTATATATTACAGCAGTCCATTTAGCATCCCCTCTACTGCTAATTAATAATGCAAAATGTATAGTTATTTATACCAAAAATACTGCTTCTCCACATATTTGCTATATTTTAAGTCTGGATGGTAAAGTTTATGCCGAAAGGTAGACATGCTTTGCAGGCTTCCGCAGTAGGCTCTGGTAGCAGGCACTTGGAATACGACAAACTTTTAGTAACCTGCGCTGCCACCTTGTGTTGGAAAGGTACATGACAGCAAAGCGCAAAACAAACCGTGAACTGCTTGTGTCCTTTCTCCAGTCCAGTGACAGAGCAGCCCCACTCATAGTGAAACCATTTTCTTACCTTTCTTGGCCTTCATCCCCTCCAGTGCCTCCAAAGCCACTGCACCTCCAGAACTTGATGTCGGAGCCCGCCCGCCCCCAACGGACACTGGGGTGCGTGGAGAGAGCGCTCCTTAGAGCCACTATGGATGAAGGAGGAGGGGCAGTGACAGGGAGGAGCCGGGAGAAACCCTCCAAAGTGTTGGACCTCATCAACCGCTTTGAGGAGAACAGGTAGAGCAACAGGCAGAACTGTGTGCTTTTAATCTGGTAGGGGAGATACAATGGGAAAAGCATAAAGTCGATAGATATAGAAAAGTAGAAGTTATATAGTGATGTAGCCCTATCTGTAATAGGAGAGCAAATATGGCTTTTTGTGTGGGGAAATGCTGAGACCGAGAGAATGGAAAGGAGAGAAAGGTACATTTCTCACAGGTCTTCCATTTGAACCTTCCACATTTTATTGTGTTACAACATGAAATCAAAATGTTATTATATTGAGTTTTTGCCACCTATTATGACAAATAATTCCATATATGAGAGAGAAAAGTAAACCTATTATAAATTGTTTTAAAATGATTGATTGCATAAGTGTTCACCCTATTTCATTAATATTTGGCAGATGCATTATTGTCAGTAATTACTGCCATGAGTCTTTAAATCTCTACCTGCTTTGCACATCTGGACTAAGCATTTCTTTCCCTTTCTTTGGTTAATCTCTGTTAAACTGGATTAGGATCTTTGGTGAACAATAACATTCAACTCTTTCTACATATTCTCAAGGCATTGACTGGGCCACTGCAGGATATTGCCCTTTTTTAAAGTAAGTCCATTGTGGCTTTGGCTGTTAGTTTTGGGGCCATTGTCCTGCTGAATGATGAATCTTCTCCCAGGTCTCTTGCAGACATCAGCAGTATTCTTCCACTTTTTTGTGCTCTGCTCCATCTATCTAGCTTCATTCATAACATGTTTCAAGACCTTGACAAAGAGAAGCATCCCCATAGCACGATGCTGTCACTACTATGCTTCACTGTAGTGATGGTGTTCTCAGGAAAATGTGCAGTGTCTCGTCACAGAATCCTCTTACAGTTGGTCTCAGTGAGTCTTTCACATGCCTTCTGGCAAACTTGATCTGTGATTTGATGTTATATTCAACATTGGCTTTTTTGGTAATCTCCCATGAAGGCCCTTTTTTTAAAGCTTCTGGGAGATATTTGCAGTATGCACATATATCTCGCTCAGCCGTGAAAGAACGTAACTCCTTTAGAGCTGCCATTGGACTCTTCGTGCTCTCCCTGAGCAGTGCCTTTCTCACATGGAATCTCTGTTTTTGGACACAGCCTGTTCAAGACAGATTCACATATGTGCCATATTCTTTCCATTTGTTAATAATGGACATTACTCTGCACCAGGGGATATTCAATGCCTTGGAAATGTTCTTATATCCATCTCCTGATTGGTGCTTTTGAAGAACTGTATTCTATATTTGCTTTGAACGTTCTTTAATCAACATAATTCAGTTTTTGTTAGGAATTGTACTAATCAACTGTTGGCCCTCACAGAGAAAGGTTTCCTTACCTGAAATCATGTGGAACACCTTAATTAAAAAATAAAAAGCATGGATGAAACGAAAATGTAATTTCATCCAAATCCACCCTTACCAGAACTGGTGCTTTCACTCTTAGCATCGATGACACCATTGTGAGAGCCTAATACATGCATCCATAACCTCCCGTCTTGGCTACTGCAACTCCTTACTTACAGGCATTAAATCTACATCCCTCCATGAGCTCCATATGGTTCAAACCTCTGCAGCCAGACAACTCACTCACACCAAGTCCCGACAGCATATCACCCCCATCCTCTGTGAGTTACACCAAGTCCCGACAGCATATCACCCCCATCCTCTGTGAGTTACACCAAGTCCAGACAGCATATCACCCC
>JACXGJ010015219.1:0-13795 GCA_016801105.1 Esox niger | reverse complement strand
TTATCTTCTGCTACATCTATTGTGTTATACTTTCAAGCATTAATTCATGATTATTACAAACTACAGAGTGTCTCCTTTCAAATGGAACCAAAAATATGTTTCTACTGTATTCAGGTGATGAGCTACAAGCATTTAGATTTGGGTACATCATTATAGGCGGAAATTGACTGTTTTTGCAACGGACCTAACAGGTTAACAAGTGTTTAGTTACAGTAGCAACATGTGTGAACATTGCCTCATTGCAGAACAAGAAACCAATTCTGGATTTTACTTTCAACAGCAAGTAGGCAATGTTGGTGTTGAATGAGAGTGAACAGTGCTGCCGAATAACAACATATTAGTAAGTGTTGACATACTCCAGCTCAGTACCATCTAGGACCAGGGTGTTTGGGAGGCAGGTTGTGAAAGGCTTTGATTAAAACATTTTTAGCTTTTCTAGTATTAAGACTTAAAACTTTCTCAAACTGGAGATAAAAATGATTATAGAGAATCTTCCAATTCTGGTTAATTAACTTCACCCTTGCCTGTTGGCCTACAGAAATAGTTCTTGTTTGTACCTTTGAAAATGTCAACATTGAGTTATAATAAAACATTTGCAGACACGATTAAACGTTTTCTTTCAACAGTGTTTTGATTTGACATTTGTGGAAATCACGAGAGAAGAAATCAACTGAGGGAGCTAAACAGATCCAGTATCAGATACTGTATAGCTAATGTCATCCTAGCTTAGTAAAGGGTATATTAACTTTTCAGACAGGGCCATGACAAGATTGGGAGGCACTGCCTCGCAAGACTAGGGAGGTATAGTTGTGTTGACTCTCCCAGTCATTCTGTCTTTCTGCCTTTTGATTTTGCAGACTCTTGGAAAGTGGATAAATATTGCTGAGAGTACTGAGTACACCTATATCAACCCACGGTCGAAAACACGCAGCACCTGGATAGATATCTCAAAAGCTGCCAATATCTATACTCAGAACAATACTTTCCATGTTGCCATGTTCACTGGCTTCATGGTTGCAGAGACGGAAGCAAAATGCTTCAGGATTGACTCTAACTACACACTGCATGACAACAGCACATTGACCTCAGGGTTCCCTGTCCCAGTTTCTCTGGTCCTGCTGGCAACGTGTCCAGACTGTCTTCTGACAGATGAAAGATGGAGTGATAAGGGAAAGCGCTATCACAGTCTAACACTCTGGAGTAGGAGAAGGGAGGACACCATTGATCTGGACCTCTTTAAGAAACAAGTAGATTGTCTCGGTCTGCCACCAGTGTCAATAATGGATCCACAAAGGGAACTTTGTCCTGACACAATTTAAGAATTTTCATCCACCCTGATTGGTTGGCTCATACCAACTATGAATTCTCCTTACCGTAACCAATCAAACCTGAAAACAGTCACATAGTGTGGTACCAGCCTAGATGTGGGATCAAAACCAACTCTGCTAGTGTATGTACACTACATTAGTTACCACAAATACATGGATACAGGTTTTGCTTGTACCAATAAACTATTGAAAAATGTAAAAGAGAAAATAAATCACAGGTAAATATTAACAAAATTTCAGTAGAAAGGTAAAGATGTAACAATGTTTATTGATAATGACAGAAGAATTCACTACAGATTAATTCTTTCAAATATTTGATGCTCAATATCTCAGTAATGTGGCCTTAATTGGATTAGTGGTCTATGCTGCTAAATCTGGAGTCTATGTACAGCTACCACTAGTGGCGCTAGGAATTTTTTAATGAGGGAGCCAAGCTGGTGCTAGTTCGAGGACAGGGGTTGCTGAGGAAAGGGGGTTCTTATCACTGGGGATGCCTATCGCTCGCAGACCCCAGTATGGACTCGAATTACGTGCAACTCATTAAAGGATCGGCATTACAGCTGCCCATGTCCTTCACAAGCAGTCAGTTGACATATGGTCAACGTATGGCCTTGGCACATGTCATTGAAATCCCAAATCATTCTTGGGGGGTTCAAGCACAGTTCGACTCCAGTTCACTGCTGATCTACCACACCATCTTTTCATCACTGCCTGGAATAAAGACGGAAACATTTAAATTGACTGGGGATACCGTATGCATTTGTCGAAGAAATCCATAAATAAACACAATATAATGTTTTCTCAGCCTGGCTAGATATTTGTTTTAATCTCTGGTTAGGTAGCTATAAATGTATTTACCCAATAACTATTGCTTGGCTCCAGTGATGCAGCTGTTCTGTGAGGTGACATAGACCACTTTGACCCTTGGTCTCCTAACTAGAAAATGTATGGGGAGAAACTAATTTAACAATAAAAGCCTTTAAACACATTTGTTCCAATTACATTATTTATATGTCTGTCAAAGTTTATATTAATGATGTTAATTGCTCTTAAAAATCATACATAGTTTAGCCTTAACATGAGATAGATGATAATTTGCTCTATATAAATGTTGTTTTGTTTCGATGTACTGACAAATATTTGGGAATTTTACCCTACTACACATCTGCCATATTTTCATTTGGCCATGGTCTGGTGCAACAATAATAATAAAATAAAATGAGTCATTGTGCAAAACCACGGGCCATTGTGCTAAATCATGGGTCACTGTGTTAAAACCACCCTTGAGTGACTTTGTAATTCTGATACAATTGTGAAAATTATCGCTAGTCCTAAGGAGAGGCAGATCATAGAGATTGCTAAAATGTAATGAAAAATGACACTACAGTTTCACTCAAAATACTGATACTTCATTGGCAATGATGATGGTGGTTAATTTATTTTTATTTAACAGTTTGTTTTATTTAAACAGGTAAGTCAGTTGAGAATCAATTATCATTTTCAATGATAACATGACCAAAGACATTCACTTGGAAGAGGCCAAGACCACACACAGAACTGTATAACGTTAAAAAGCAACTAAATCTTTACTGTACTACAAGCCGAAAAACAAGAAATTATTTTTTTCAACAAAAACATTAGAGTAACATATTCATTATACATTTTAATAATTTTGCAATAACTGCATTCTTTTTAAGGTGTCTTGGAAAACAGCATCTGACAATCATAATAAGCACACTTTCCTTCATTGAAGCTATTAGTTGGCAAAGTCAGTGACAGAGAAATTGTCATAGAAAATCAACCACTCTTTACTAAAAACAAATGCACTTCAACTCAGGACTGTGAATCCAATAGACATTATTGAAAATCTTACAATAATGACAGACATTAAAACTAGATCCTTCTGCAGATACACCCCCAATGTTCTGAGTCCGGAGCATGGCTTTTATACAAAACTTTAACACATTACGCAATCTGATTTTATCTGCTTGGCAACCCCACCCCACAAAGTAAGTGTTACGTGAAGCTCATGGGCCACACTCAGGTCATCTCCTATCACAGAGTATGCTTTATGATCAGCTCATGGGTCACACTCAAGACACCCCACTAGTGGGTACAAAGGCAGTCAACTTTAGAAACGCCCCTCTCTGGGTTCATGGTAATTGCCTGCTCATGACTCTCTCAGCATAAGGCACATATATTATGATGAACATAGAAATTGTCTCTATGTTTAATTCGTCCTATCCCAGAAGTCATTTCATGTGAGTGTGGATTCCACATTAATATGTTTATAATTAAACTACATGATTATACATTGCACATTCATATTTTCATAAGTATAAGGTTATTTATGCATTTCATAGAAAAAAAACCCCAAAAATCAAAAGTATATGCTTTTTTTCTGGGTGGTGGTGGTGGAGGGGATACACAGGTTAATTAAGATACTCATCAAAGAGGTAGGTTTGCAGCCATTTTCAGAAGATTGGCAGGGACTCTGTTGTCCTGGCTTCAAGGGGAAGTTTGTTCCACCATTGGATGCCAGGACAGAGAAGAATTTTGCCTTGGCTGAGCAGGAGCTGCCCACTCATGGGGCCGCAAGACATGAAGTTGCAGATCAGATGGCTCGGGAAGGGTTGTAATGTTTAAGCGCAGCCTGCGGGTAGGGAGGTGCAGTTCCCTTTGCTGTGGAGAAGAAAAGTTGAGAGTCATTGGCATGGCAATGAAAGGACAGGCCATGTGTGGATACGACAGTTCGAAGTGACCTCATGTAGAGAAAAGAGAAGTGGGCCAAGGACTGATCCCTGGGGTACACCAGTAGTGAGAGAGTGTGGCACAGACACAATCCCGCTCCATGAAACCTGTAAGGTGTGAAATGCCAGGTAGGGTGCACACCAAGAGTGAGCAGTACCTGAGTGTGGAGAGTGTGGAAGATGGAAAATGTTCGCGATTTATTCAAATAAAAAACTTCTCAGTCGTTCGCATAACAGTTTATTATTTTAAGTTTAATTACGTGGATCCACGGGAACAGCCATCCCAACATTATGAAAGATGAACAGGGTAATGTCATGACAGACTGCTTCGCATTTCATTATGGGATTCTCCTCTTTATACCCCTGTCAGCTCCTGCAAATATTATCTCCTATGCTATAACATACATACAAAACAAGTTGTCATACTAATCGTAAAACAAGATAGAACTCTACATTGTCATGGTAACCATAGTTAACAGACCTCCTAACCTGAGCTACCCCTGGTCTCTGTCCTACTTGAATGGGAGAAACAGAGCAGACACAGACAACTTCACCTTGGAGCCATCTGTACAGGGCCATAGATAAGATAGGTTTTAGGCCTGGCTCCTTCAGTCAAGGCCATAACAACTTCTAAGAACAGGGCATGCTGACCAAACTCTCCTTCTATATGTGGCAACCATGAACAGTCTAAAGCAAAATATAGGCCTAGTCTAAACAATCCATTTATTACAGTGAATCAGCAGAATAATGGATAAATCAGGATATGGTAATAAATTAATCCTTAAGAAGAGCAAACCAAGAGTGAGCAGTACCTGAGTGTGGAGAGGAAGATCTGGTAGTTTACAGTGTCTTAGGCAGTGGAAAGATTAAGGAGGATAAGAACAGAGGAAAGAGAGTTTGCTTTGGCAATGCGGAGAGCCTCTGTGAAACAGAGAAGAGTGGTCTCGGTCAAGTGAACTTTCTTTAAACCTGAAGGCTCCAGAAGACTAGGTCTAGGACAGATAAGAACAGAGTTTGTTGGAAACTTCACACTCAAGCGGTTTAGAGAGACAAGGAAAATGGGATAAAGAGTTGGTTTCTTGAGGACATGAGCTGACTTGAAATCAGAGGGAACACAGACAGTGTATAAAAGGTCTACTGAGATGGTCTGGAGAAGGGAGGAAGGTATTGGGTCAAGAGGATATGTTGTCCGATGTCTAGACATCACCTGACAAAGGACTGAAGAGACGGGAGAGAAAGAGGTCAATGAATTTTGTAGTTCACTGACAGTGGAGCCAGAAGCCTGTTGGCAGGTAGTAACAGATGAGAGTATCTGAATCTTAGCCTCAAAGCAAGCTTGGAGTATGTTGGAAGGTGTCCACTTTACCACATGGGTTGTGTCTGAGTGGTCAGACAGTGAGTCCAGTTGGAGTTTGTGTTTGTTTATTGTGGCTTCTGGTGGATTTTTTAAGCTCATACCTGTGTGCTTTGAGCTCGCCCTGGTGTATGTCCCAATTAGCACCCTATTCTCTAATATATAGTCATTACTTTTGATTAGAGCATTCCCTATGTGCCCTGGTCAAAATGAGTGTCCTATTTTGGAATGCCACTTTTTTATTCTTTCCTGCTTAGTTCCTCAGATCAATATGAAAGCATTACAGTGTGGCGGTATCATTCTATAGTACCAGTGAAAGCAGAGCAAGAACTACAGACCCACGGATTCACCCCATCTTTCTTGAAGGAGACTGAAAGAAACTGTGGAGCTGCCCTGTTGCCATGGCAGCAAATGGTGCTCCTCTTTGCATTCTCCCCACATCCTGTTGAGTGTCTGTCTGTTCCTTCAGAATGCATCCGTCCTCACCACAACAGAGAGAGACCACTCAGCTGTCTGAGGGAACAAACCAATGATTATTTACCTTCTCTGGTGTTGTGAGGCTCAGTGTCCCACATTGTACCCTGTTTCTTACAGCTCTGGTCATGCTAGTGCACTTTAGCATTTATAGGGTGTCATTTGGAATCTATCGGAATATTTTCATATATTTCTTTAGGTACCAAAAAGCTGTTTGACCAAACTTTGGTACTTGATTACTATTCAGGATATTACAGTGGTCCCAATGTGACACACAAACAAGCACTTTAAACAGTTCCTTTTCGGGTGTGATGAAGTTTAAAATAATGTTTTGTTAAACATAGTTAGTTACAAATGGTGGTGATTGCCATCCTTTGTACAATAGTTCATCCAATAAAATCATCAACATCATCATACAATGACAGGCACAACATTTCAGAAAAGTTTGTATCCGTCTGATAACAGCATATTACACCACATTGATATTTTATATAGCAATCACTTACATATGTTACTCAAGAACCATGCCTCTTGTTCCCACAACCACGATGAAACTGTGATAAATCATGTATAAAAGGGGCGAGTTGTTGGAGAGATATGGACTCAACCTGTTGCTCCACAGAAAATACAGCTTCTACTATTCTACATCTTTGAGAATCATGGTAAGTATCTTCTAATATTGGATGTTATATACACAGTATGTACGTATACATATGATATCGGAGGAGATGGAACTGATGATTGTTTGATCTTTCCTGATAACAGAAACTGTGTTCATGTTAATATATTTTGTTCCCCATAATATTTTCATAATAAATACTGGATGGTGGATTCACATTGCTCAATCAAGAAATTATATTGGAAAAAATTATTAGAGATATTTATTTCCAGAGTTGTGTCAATGACTGATTTGCTCAAAATGTAATAGATCTTCTATATTTTAATTGTTCACACCTTAGGTTTTCCCTTCTGTAACATAGATCATGTATATACTTAGCTGCTACGTCAGCAGATCCAGTCCAATGTAATATGCCAACTATGTATGTGCTTCTTTCTCCCTATGAAGAGGTCCTTGGCACTAGCTATGGTTCTGGGTACACTGTTGCCACTCATCCATGCATCCTGTTGGTATAAACAACCTGAAACAGGTAAAGCAACATAACAGATGTGAATAAAGAACACAAAACATATCAACATAACAATTTATATTAGATTTCTTATTTCAGCGTAGTCCTCAACTTTAATTGTAAAGATAATTTTATAGAAAAACCTTGGTTCCACTTTAAGACTCACTATGTCCATCTCTACATGTTCTACTGATAATACTATCAACAAACTTACAACAAAAAATGTTTATTAAAAACTGCTTGCTACATTTAAGTTATTGGTTAGGTTTAAAATAAGGTTTAGGATAAGGGTTAAGGTTAGGATAAAGGGTTAGGGTTTGTAGAGAGGTGTTACAATGTTACTGATGGTAAATAGATCATCTGTAGAGCATTTATAGACACACTTTAGGGACTCTCAAAATATTGTGTAACCAACATTATTTTTTAGGCATAAAGCAGTGTCTTTATGACCAAGAGGGTACATGGCATCCTACTGGTTCGCGCTGGAGGACTAAAGACTGTATGGAGTGCCGTTGTAATGACGACGGGGAGATGTCATGCTGCACTGTGTGAGTACCTGAGTCTCTGTTTACACATGCGGCCCAATTCTGATTTGGATAGATATTGAAGTAGAAAATAAAGGGTAAAATAGAAAATAAAGGTTTTAAGTGACGAACAGAAGCGTTCAATTTGCAGTGGTCTCTTAATTAAAACCCTTCTGTTCCTTTTTTGTCTTTTTATTTTTGCCAGACCGCATATGTAGAGCCGGCCAAGAAGAGCATATGTCTCTTACTGAGAAACTGAGTAATTGAGTTTCCCTTGTTAAATAGCGTAGTGGTTAGAGAAGCAGACATGTAAATTATAGGTCCTGTGTTCGTATCGCCGCACCGGCAAAGAGAAGTAGTTATTATGAATTATTCGGTATAGATGAAAACTTGAATAAACGCTGAATAAAACCTTCAGTATCTACATTACAGTAAGCCTGAAATAAAATACTTTACAGGTATATTGCCACTGTTTCTGCTGGATTTTCAAGGTACGCATCCGTGCATGCGTTTTTGGTCAGGATAGACAAACATTTGCTGGCTACAACATACAGTAGTTACGTTATAGTAAGCCTTGACTAAAACTTTATACGGTTATATTGCGACTGTTTCTGGTTTTGTGACTGTTTTTCTGAATCAAGGAAGTTCCTGAATAACTTCCTGAATTCAGAAGGTGTAGTCCACATTCCCCTCTGCAGTCCTTGTCTGTGTCTTGCGACGACATACCTTTCTACCAGTGATGTACTTATATGCTGATTTTGTTTGTGTGACTGCAGGTACTCTACCCCAACAAATTTTCCTGATGATTGCATGAAGGAGTTTGACCAAGATGCATGTGAATTCAAAGTTGTTAAGAAGAATGATCGCTCCGTGTCCTGCCCCTTCTTTGGTGGAGTGCATAAGTAATATGTGGGGATTGCGAATGGTTTGCTTAGCTCAGCCGCATTATCTGGAAATTGTTTCTGGTGGATTTTAGTTACCATGACCTTGGAGAAAAACCACACGCATTTAACATGATCACATAGGATCTTACGTGAGGAAATGTAAAACATGAAACTACACATATTGTTCTCTGAAATATCTTGTTAAATCTAGAGATTTTTTGCTTGTGAAACCATCTGTTATGCAAGGTGATTCTTTTAAATTCTGTTATGTGATATGTGTTGCCTGTGTCATGTTCAGCAGTTGCATTTAAATACTGTTTAATCTAGCCTGCCTGGTGTCCCAGATGTCTGAGATATGCCGTTTTGGGACAATTCTAATCAAGCTCCGATAAAGTATATGAAATAATCATTTTTATCCGGGTCGGTTATAGACACCAAGGGAGCATGATCTGTACACAGAACAAAATACTGAACTGCAATGCAAATACTTTACATGCATATTTTAATTTTATGTCATTAAATCAATATGATCAAGGTATTAAAGCTGGTATTTTATCACAGCAGCTGTATTATTTCAACAATTTAATACATTACGTTAGTCTTAAGGTCCAACCCTGGCCTTAGTTTTCCCACCCCTGCTTTAGTTTGCCCACCACGGCCATAGTTTGCCCACCACAGCTATAGTTTGCCCACCCCTGCCTTAGCTTGCCCACCCCTGCCTTTGGACTACCGTACTGTTCTGAATTGTTATCATGTATCTACAAGAGCAAACATGATAATTTACCATGAATAAATATATAACAAATGTTTGCTGACATTTGTATTCACACCCTTTTTTCTTATTAGTCCAAAGCTGAAAACTGATGTTCTTGACCATAATAAAGTTGCTTTGCATGCATTCTCTCATTTGATCAAGAATGACTTGTCCTTGTGTTATGTCCTGACATTCTTAAATCCTGGTCACATGACACAGCTGCTGACCTATTCCTCCTCTTCAGTGGCATTATATGAAGTAACTGGATATATTTTTGCAGGCCTATGAAACTTATTTCCAGGGACTGGAAATGACTGTGTGAAAGCTGTAACCTTTTTTCTAAAAGCATATTTTTATGCTCAGATCAGGGCTGTGTGACACTTTTCTAAATCAACTCATAGACTTTACGTGGTCTAGGTTGGTTTAACAGTTATCTCCAGGACATAATATATTGCTGTAGAATGAGTTTGAATCCGGTCCACTGCTCTTTCAGCACACAGTAATAAATCAGAAAATACAAGAAAATATACTTTGGAAAAATAATTACTAATTTTCCTTTTCAACTGACCACATTCAATTTCTCTACTATGTGGACTATAATTTTCCAGATGATATTAATATTCCAGTGGTTGTTGTATACTGATAGCTAGTTGCTCTGACCACCGAAAAATCTCCAGTCTCAGATGATGAATTTTAGAATTTTATGTGTAGGATTTCAACTTCATCGAGTAGGTTTTGTCATGCTGGTAACCAAGCTATTGACAATGAGCAGAAATATGAAACAACCTAATATCCGTTAATAACAAGCAATAATTGTATTCTTAAACAAGAATGCCTGAATAACGGAGGATGCACTGTGTAGAATCCTACTACTCACCCAGGGAAAAGGAGGTAGCAGGACGTGTCTGGGCCCACCACATAGTCCTTCAGATGATGATGGTGTCCTGAACCAACACCACCACCTGCAGGCTGCTGTTGCAATGGTGAAAAGTGTAGGCATGATGAGGGCCAGTGGTGCCAGTACTCTTAGAACAGGGGTGTCAAACCGGTTCCATGGAGGTCCGAGTGTCTGCAGGTTTATGGTTTTTCCTGTAAATTGGTTCCCAGTTCAGACCTAAAAAACCAGGTGAGGTTAGAAACTAACCAATGAGTGACCTTATTAATCAATCAAGTACAAGGTGAGAGCGAAAACCTGCAGACACTCAGCCATCCATGGAATCGGTTTGACACCCCTGTCTTAGAAGGATACCAAAATAATGAGACTAGGGTGTGTGTATTTGTGTATTTATGTGTGCTATATTGCTGGTGAAGTTGGTAAGGTTTTTGTAAAGCTGTATTGTCAGCCATTGTATGATCTTCTTCATGCCTAATTGCTTGCATAGTATAAAAGTAGGCTGGGTCTCTTTCCGATATTTTTTTCTACAGTTATTTTTCCAAGTATGTATGAGTAATAACATGTTGACATTTTCACCAATGACCTGGGTGCAATTCTGCTAAGGAAAACGAAACACTAAGGAGTGCTATCTCTGTATTTCAGTTGCACGTGCTATATTAATTTCCCTTCATTGCACATTTAGAATTGACATTTGTCCTTGCATTTGCCTTCATTACACATCTACATAATACTTAACATAAATGATGCTTAGTATGCTTAGTACTAATACAGTATGCTTAGTACTAATACAGTATGCTCAGTACTAATACAGTATGCTTAGTACAAATACAGTATGCTTAGTACTAATACCGTATGCTTAGTACTAATACAGTATGCTCAGTACTAATACAGTATGCTTAGTACTAATACAGTATGCTCAGTACTAAAAAAAGGATGCTTAGCACTAATACCATATGCTTAGTACTAATACAGTATGCTTAGTACTAATACAGTATGCTCAGTACTAAAAAAAGTATGCTTAGCACTAATATTGTATGCTTAGTACTAATACAGTATGCTTAGTACAAATAGAGTATGCTTAGTACTAATACTGTATGCTTAGTATTAATACAGTATGCTTAGTACTAATATATTTACTCTGACACTGCTTTGCAAAGTCTGATGAGTACGTTTTCAGTTGCATGCACACATCAAGCTCAGGAACCTCATTGCTGCTATCCATGCATTTCTTCTATACATCCCACCTGTAACATACTGTACATATTACTCAATACTTGTACATTTTCTGCCCTCTTCTATTTGCACATCTTGTTAGGTGCTAAATGCATTTCATTGTACTGTACTTGTAGTACAACAAAATATTTTTTTGTGGTATCTAATCTATTTATATGTTTGAAATACATAATTTGGAGACATTTGCTGTACAGAGGCACATGGAGACAAATTTACCGTGCAGAGATTCAAGGAGACATTGAGACATTAAAATGAGACATATTGACTGAACGGAGAGACGGAGACATTACAGTGAGACATGCTGAGATGAGATGTGGGCGTTGTGTCTGTTGTCCTTCTGTCAAAGGGTTGCTCCCATTAAGCCCGTCCTACCTGGATCTTCTGAAACCACTGGATCAAAGCAAGGTACTCAGCAGTCAATGTATATACACTGTCTGCCTGTTTGTCTGGCTGCCAATCCGGCTGTCTGCATCAGTAGGTCTGTGTCAGTCTGTCCGTCTGAGTAAGTATGTCTGAGTCGGTAAGCCTGCATCTGTTCATCTGATTCGGTATGTCTAAGTCTGTAGGTCTGCATCTGTCCATTTGATTCAGTACGTCTGAGTCAGTTAGCCTGCGTCTGTCCCTGTGATTCGGTATGTCTGCATCTGTTCATCTGATTCGGTATGTCTGAGTCGGTACGTCTGCGTCTGTCCATCTGATTCTAGAGTCGACAGCTGGCTCATGAACAGGACTCAGCAGACTTTGACGTGTCTTTAAATATATGGTGGATAATTATGTCAGCAGCGCGACCCTCTGTGACCACTGACTTTTGGAGATCGTTGTATTTCAAACTCATGAACTTTTACCGGCGTGAACATTTTAATGATCCAGGGATGAAGTTTTCCCTAGCAGGTGGTTGTGTTCACTGTTCAAAGAGTTCAGAATAAATCAGCATCAACAGGTCACATCAATCAGTAGTACATTGGAGGTATTTGTGCCTGTCTGCACCCAGAACAACAATATATATATATATGATAATATAGAATCTCATTCTCATTTCTACAATCCACAGGGCCTCTAAGCTTGGCGGCTTGGGTCCCATGAGGCATATGCCAGAAATAAAGGTACCTGTCACAGTGCCTGCCTTAAAATGAGCTACGTGGTGCTGCAAGTGTCAAGAGAGCAAAGCCCATGACAACTTGCGACAGTTGAAAATATACAGTTTGCTATTCATTCCAATTCCAACAAATGTCAACATTTTAATAATGCCCTTATTTAAAATTTGGAATTAAGTTTTTTTTCTGAGATGTTTCCATTTAAAGATTGAAAATTTTCCGGGGATGCTGGGTTACTGATACGTTCTGTTGTCCCTGATTAGTTTGCTGTCCAAACAGATTTGGTTAATCATGTATTCATCTGTAACCCAGGGTTACCTCAACCCAGCCACACTGGAGTCAGTCAGTGATTGTGTGACACTAGCCTTGATGTGGGACCAAACTCCATGCAGTAATGATGCATCAGTATGTACTGTACTTTCACTATATGCAGATGGACATAAATAAATACAGATGGAGAAAAATATGACTGAACCCAATTTTGGTTGTCGCAAAGAATTATAATTGGAAGCATAACAGAAGACTGACATCCATTAATTATCCTTTACGTATCTCATTGAATACTGCACAGGTAACGGATTTCTAACACGCTGACAGTGCTCAATTGGTAATTTTATTTGGCAGTTAACGTTTCATTATTTTTAGCACAAAAAGATATGAGACGGCGCGTGCCATGTTGACAGAACCCTAAAGTGCTGTTTTTCAGCAAAGCTTGCACAGAGAGATATGGAAGGAGAACACAGTGGGTGTAATCGTAGGCAGCTAGTAAAGGACACAGGCATATTACTGTGGTATAGACAAAAAGAGTCACTTCAGTGGGCTGTATGTGGAACGTCCGTTCTCTATCTAGGGAACTACCAGGGAAAACGCTGACGGATTTACACTTCAGTTTGCGCAGTTATGCACGCGCACACACACACACACACAAACAGACACACACACACACACAAACAGACACACATATATTCACTCAATAAAGGAGGGTTTGAAACATTCCATTGTCAAAGACATCAAGTACATTGCCTGCATGATGTCGTCCTAGCATTTAAGTCCCCCACTTCAGTGTACATGACTGTCTACAGGCTACAGTAAGTAAGCTGAAGGAAATGATCCTGTGTGAAACCTAAATAGCCCACTATTCCCTATTTAGGGCACTGCTTTGGAAAAAAATTGTGCACTACTGTATGTAGGGAATAGGGTTCCATTCGGGACAGGAACCAAAGTCAGGGGTCAGTCTGGATGACCACATTCTTAAGATGACCTTTCAAGTCATAGCTACCTCAGCTCATTTGAGGGTTTGGCAGATTGTTAAGGTGCATTCATTGTGTGTGTGTGTGTGTGTGTGTGTGTGTGTGTGTGTGTGTGTGTGTGTGTGTGT
>JACXGJ010015218.1:0-13797 GCA_016801105.1 Esox niger | reverse complement strand
GAACGTTACAGAGGAGGATGCTGAGGGATGTGTAGAACGTGACAGAGGAGGATGCTGAGGGATGTGTAGAACGTTACAGAGGAGAATGCTGAGGGATGTGTAGAACGTGACAGAGAGGAGAATACTGAGGGATGTGTGGAACGTTACAGAGGAGGATGCTGAGGGATGTGTAGAACGTGACAGAGGAGGATGCTGAGAGATGTGTAGAACGTGACAGAGAGGAGAATGCTGAGGGATGTGTAGAACGTGACAGAGAGGAGAATGCTGAGGGATGTGTAGAACGTGACAGAGTGTGTAGAACGTGACAGAGAGGAGAATACTTGTGTCACAATACTTAGACTGGTCTCCATATTGGTGCACTTTAATTTTCTCTGCTTTGAGTGGTACCTCACTTTCTGACAAACACCACACCTCTTTCTCTGTGATTCGATAGATAACTGGTTCCAACGGACTTGTCAATACCACCATTACGAAAATAAATTATGACAAATGACAACCCAAACCAAGAGGTTGAAGTGAACACATTTTTATTATTTGCACAGTAGCTTGGTTAAGATCAAGAGTTACAACAAAACCCAATATGCTTGGTCAGAACGCTTATTTGAACAGACAGTTTCAGAGGTTACTTTGTTGTTTGTTTTTACATGGACATTCAGGGTATTGACATAATTCGCAGGGTCAAAAAAACAACCAATTAATGATCTACTCATGGAGTCAACGGTCAGCAAAATCCCTCCCTCTCTCCCCCTCCCTCCGCCTCCCCCCTCCCCCGCTCACACCATAGACAGTGGGCGTATCTTCATACGAGTGGTCTTCAGACTGTATTCGGCCGGTCTGAATGTCAGCCACACCACTCCATTCTCAATCTCGTACGGAACATTGCTCCCGGCGTCGTACTTGCCCCCTTTGTAGTACACTCCGTTTAGGTTGGCGCTCTGACAGTTGTTGTACCACCACCCCCCGCCATACATCTCGGCGCAACTCTCCTCCCACCGGTCATTGTCCTTATCGTAGGTACTGAACTTCATCCCCGCGTGCGAGAGGAACCCCTGGCCCGCCGAACCCGACTCCCCTTTAACTAGCGCGTCCCCGGCGTTTCCCATGTAGTCCGCTATCGTCAACATGTAGCCCTCGGCCTCGGAACCTACTCGTAGCGCGTACTCGGCGGTCGCCTGGCCACCCTCCCAGTCCTCCAGCTCCACCCTCAACATGCTCTCCTCCTGGGTGAGGAGATGGAGGTGTTTTAACCCCAACCATACCTCCCCGTTCCCCTGGGCGTCCACCCCTCCAAAGCCCTGTTTGTACTCGGCCCAGGAGCGGTTGAAGCTAATGCCCCCGTTCTGCCTCTGTTGGACCAGGGTCCACCCCGCTAGGAGACCTTCCTGATCGCAATAGACCTCCACTACTTCCTCCCCGGCCCTGGCGGAGGGTTTAATTTTGTACAGGCCGCTCTTTTCCCCTGTGAGGTGGTTCCTTTGGATGTCAGTGCAATCTGAAAGCAAGACGGGAGAGGCCACGAATTAGGGCCATAAAGAAGTCAGGGATTGGAAGTTAAGACTGGTTATCTGATCTGTCCATTTTCCCCATTTAGAGTCCTTCATGATAATCTGTCCTATAAAGTTGGCAAAAATGTTCTTTGTTGAACATACTCATAGACGCTGAAACTGCTGCATTGGACTAATTATGCTGAGATTCAGTCGAGTTTCCGACGGACATATAGTGTTTTCTCTAAATGGTCTTGTTTTGGGTTGTATACAACACAGTACATTATGTGAGCAATGGCTTTTGACAGTTTTAGATAAAGAATATTTTACTTTTACAATCAAGGATTTGCTTTGAGCTATGACAGTAACAATAATGGTTCACTCCATGCTTATAGTTAAGATGCTAACATGCTGTCAAAGATGCTAACCGTTAATGGCCAGTAATCAAAGGGGCTAATTGCTAATGTATAGGTTAGATAAGGTGCTAAAGGAAGCTTGGCTAACACGGCTAACGGTGTCTAACAGCAGCTAGCTAGGTCAACTATCGGGCTGTCATTCCAGGTCAGATGTACCTTTTCCCACATAATCCGCCTGCCGCTTTCTCTGAACGCTACTCTTCACACTGCGGGCGTGGAAATCTGGAACATCATCTTCAAAGTTCTCGCGCTCAAAAGCTCCGAGATCCATCCCAAACAGATCACTTCCAAAATCACCGCCACCGCTCTTGGTGCTGGAGAGAAGGCTACCGCCTCCCTTGGTACTGGTCATTTTGGTGAACGACGAAGAGAAAGAGGTACCGGTGCCATCGCCAAGCCTGGTGTCGAGGAGACTGTCTGTCCTGCCACCGCCTGTGGTTTTGGTGAAAGATGAAGAGGAGGAGGATGATGATGATGATGATTCGCCCATCCCACCTGCTTTCTGTGCATCACAACCGGGGCCAGTCATCGTTTCCTCGATGTGCTCAACTGGCCCATCTTTGGTATGTTTTATTGTTTTTTTCACCACCCTGGTACAGCTCGACGTCTGCGTGGTCACCCGACCATTCGCGTCAAAATCTCCACCCCCAAGACCCCCCAGACCGACGCCGAGTCCACCCATCCCTGCAAAGAAATCCATATCGCCTTTCTCCATTCCGCCGCCGCCCAGCTCAGTGATCCCTTTCTTTGGCGCATCTTTCGACCCTGTGACTGTCCATGAACTAGAGGAGGATGAAGTCCCGGACGTTGACGGTATGAACTTCGTAGTACCTGAGACCTTGCCGACTGTAGCCGCGGACGAAGCACTGGACCCTTCTGCCTCCAGGATAAGCTTCATGGTCTGCACCTCGGGGAAGAATTCCTGCCTCTGCTCGCCGCCAATCCCAGACTTGTATTTGTTGTCAACGACAACATCTTTCAGGGGGCGGCTCTTCAGCAGGTGCAGTGAGCCGACAGTCTCCACGGATTGGACGCTTTGGGCCTCCAGCTGGTCGATCTGCTTCTCCAGGGTTACGTACGAATCCTTTTCCACAGAGAACTCTGAGTATATTTTACAGGAGCCCTTACAGGCCCGCAGCTTGATGTCAATGTCCACCTGGAAGAAGGGTGAGGAAAAGAAGATGTTTAGTGATAGAGAGTGAAGGAGAAATGTCATCATTTTCAACACCTTCATCCCCACAAGTGATCTTAGACTTCATGTTGATCCTGATTAGGATCTTAATCTCGTGTCTTCACCTCCAGTCTCTGCATCTCAATGACTTGGTCTCTAACTCGAGCCTTCAGAGCGTTGAGGATCCTTAGCTGGCGGTCGATCTTGATCTTGATGTCCACGATCCTCTGGCGCAGGCTCTCAGAAACTTCGTAGTATTTATTGTCGTTACCTGTCGAAGGGAAAAGAGAGGGGATTACTCATCCATACAGCCAATCAATCAATTAATCAATCAGCTAACATCATATCGGCATCTCACCTGCAGTGTTTATGAGTTTTTCCTTGAGGAAGTCGTAGGTCTGTTTAGAGTCTTGGTCGGCTGATCGGTGTTTGGCTTTGTTCTGATCTAGCATCTTACGGATCTTCTCAATCTTCTTCAGCAGGGAATGGTCTGCTTGGTCCAGCAGACCCTGGATACGACAGCCTGATGGGCACTTGGGACCCTGAGAAGGAGGTGAAGGAGGAAAGGTCAGTGAAGGAGGAGGAGGTGGTGGAAGAGGAGGAAGAGGAGCGATGTCAATGAAGGAGGAGATTCTGAAGGAGGAAGAGGAGTGGCCCTTGAAGGAAGAGGAGGTAGTGGAGGAAGAGGAGGAGGTGGTAGTGGTCAAGTAGGAAGAGAAAGAAGTGGTGGTGTTCAAGGAGGGAGAAGAGGAGGAGGTGGTGGTCAAGTAGGAAGAGAAGGAGGTAGTGGTGTTCAAGGAGAAAGAGGAGGAGGTGGTGGTGGTCACGGAGGAAGAGGAGTTGGTGGCGGTCAAGGAGGAAGAGGAGGAGGTGGTGGTCAAGGAGGAAGAGGAGGTGGTGGTGGTCAAGGAGGAAGAGGAGGAGGTGGTGGTGGCCAAAGAGGAAGAGGAGGAGGTGGTGGTCAAGGAGGGAGAGGAGGAGGATGTACACCTATGTCATCCAAACAGGCGAGGACAATACTCACCCAGTCATCATCTGAGCAGAATGGCCAGCTTTTCTCTGTAGTACATTCCTCAGACTTGTAGCCAGCTTCTACTGGGCGGGCCCCTCGCGGGTTCACCACACCGACTATGTCCTCAGCCTGAGGGGCAGGGGGAACAGGGGGAACAGGGGGAACAGGGGGAACAGGGGGAACAGGGGGAACAGGGGGAACAGGGGGAACAGGGGGAACAGGGGGAACAGGGGGAACAGGGGTGGGGGGGCACAGAGATTTAGAGATTGTATGAGTACAGCAACAAAACATATCAGCAATAACAAACAAACAATTACAAATCACAGTTTCGGTGAAAACTAAATATTGATGGTATATTTCGTAGTCCAGAATATTATGGGAAGAAACCATAAAAACAAAATTTCATTCCATGCCTGTATGCCCCAGAAACCTGCATTTATGCCAAAAAGCTCAATAACATTTTTTTTAATTTTAGGTAAAAAAAAGATTATTTATAAATACATATTTTATTCCAGGGGACAGCATATTAATTAAAACCAAATTTTCAAAATTGTGTAATGAATAATAAATTGCTATTCGGTAATATCTAAATTACGAATTGTGTATGGTATTAAATAAAGTATGAATAAACATTTGAAATTAAAATGATCATTAAATATATATTCTAAATACGTCACATTGCTTAATTGGAGCCCAGAACAGCCCGGCAGCAGCATAGGGTATTGTGATAACCGACAAATAAAGTTTCACTTCAGACAATCAAATACAAAGATCAAAATCCCTAAATAATACAAAAGTTATCTTTTGACAGCCCCATTAAACAAACACAGCATAAATAGTTGCGTTACCCAGGTGGAGGCGAGGACAGTCAGATAGAAGCAGAAGAAATGCAGTAGCTTCATCTCTCCGTCTTCTCTTTGTCAATCTGCCTAGAATTCTAAAGCTTCTGTGGTTTGGACCCTCTATATTAACAGCCTTTGATAACAAACAACGTCCAAAATCACACCCTGTTCCCACTGTAGTCACCTTCTTCTGACACCGCCTTTAAGTCAACAGAAGGGAGCTTCATAGGGAATAGGATGCTGTTTAAGGACTGAGTCATTGTTTGCCTGGAATGCTGTCACTCAGAGTTTTGCAAACACCAGGTTTCACAACACATTGATTGGCACAGAAGTTGGGATGGATGTCATTCCCGAAATGTTGTCCTCCCACTCCATTCTACCCTGCTGTTCTTTTCTCTTGCCCTTCGCAGATGTGGAGCAGAAAGTAAATAGCAGCAGTGCTGGTCTAGGAAATATCAGTTGTTGTGACCTAAATAACCCAGCTGATCCTGAATCATTGACAACTCTGATCTTAATACGCAGAAATGTGACATGTGAAACATTTGAAATACATATAAAATTACATATAAATATGGCTAATGTTATACAGCTCTGGAAAAAATTCACGAGACTACTGCTAATTTTTCTTAAATCAGCATCTCTAAATGTATGGCAGCCGTTCCATTTCAGTGTCTGTTAAATTCCAAAACAGGCACACTATTAGGTGATTAGGTGATTACCTGAACCAAATCTAATTTAACGAGGAAAAGTATAAAAACAACTGCTGTGGTCATTACTATCCTGTTGGAATAGGACCAGCTGGATGGCAAAAACAGTACAAGTAGTACCTCAAAGGTAATTTGAATAAAAAAAAATACTATTCAGCATGGAAAATGAGTTGAAAAGAAAAGCTTTGGGTGGGGAAAAGAAGGGTTCAATTCTGGATTTTCTGGCAGAGAAATACAGTGAGCATAAGGTTGCTTCCATCCTGAAAATGTCAGACAGTGGTTCATAAGAAGAAGGTCAAGCAACAGACATTGGGGGACAACAAAGCTACAGACTGGCAGAGGGCGAAAATGACTGTCCACTGACTGGGATGACCGTAGGATGACATCTAGTGACCTACAAATAAAATGACAAACAGCACCTGGGGTGAAGTGCCCAGCGAGGACTGTAAAAACAGGCTCTGAGGGGAAGGGCTGAAGTCATGCAAAGCTAGAAAAAAATCCCTTTATCAATGAGAGGCAAAGAAGAACCAGGCTGAAGCTTGCAAAAGACCATAAGGGTTGGCCCATATAGGATTGGAGTAAGGTCATCGTCTCTGACAAGTCACATTTTCAGCTTTGCCTAACAACTGGTCGCCTAATGGTTAGATGGAGACCTGGAGAGGCCTACAAGCCACATTGTCTCACACCCACTGTGAAATTTGGTGAAGGATCAGTGATGATCTGGGATTGCTTCAGCAAGGCTGGAATCGGGCAGATTTGTCTTTGTGAAGGATGCATGAATCAAGCCAAGTACAAGGTTATCCTGAAAGAACACCTGCTTCCTTCTTATCTGACAATGTTCAACAACTCATATAATTGTTTATTCCAGCAGGACAATGCTCCATTCCACACAGCCAGGTCAATCAAGGTGTGGATGGAGGATCACCAGATCAAGACTTTTATTATGGCCACCCCAAACTCCAGACCTGAACCTCATTGAAAACCTCTGGAATTTGATCAAGAGGAAGATGGATGGTCATCAAATAAACCCGAGTTACATTAATTTTCGAGCCAGGATTGGCATTTAATCACCCAACAGCAATGTCACAGACTGGTGGAGAACATGCCAAGACGCATGAAAGCTGTGACAAGAAATCTGGGTTATTGCACCAAATATTCATTTCTAAACTCCTCCTAAATTAAAACATTAATTGTTTGTTGTTGAAAAATGTATATGAATTGGTTTTCTTTGCATTATTTGTGATCTGAAAACAATGCATATTTTGGGGGTTATTTTGACCAGTTGTTATTTTATACAAATACTCTAAATTACAATATTTTTATTTGGAATTATTTGTAATGTTTATAGAATAAAATAGAATAAAACAAGAAATGTAATTTTACTCAAAAACATACCTATGAATAGTAAAACCAGAGTAACTTTGCAGTGGTCTCTTTTTTTCATGAGCTGTAGTTCCTTTACATGTGCATTAATTATTTCTAAACATGTAAGTCACTTTATTCAATAAATAGGTTTCATATTTGGTCACTTCACACACATTGTTTTTATATATATATATTTTACAATGGAGTATAAATGCTTCAGGAATAAACCCCAAATAAGTAACATATTTAGGGTTAGTATTTTTTACAACTCTACTCATGACTCAGCAGTTGGTGTCCGTATTGATTGTTTTTAATCGACTGGTTGCCAGGTTCTAGATCTGGAGGGATCTTTTCTACTCCATTTGGTGATTGTTCACCCTTAAGCCAAACAAGACATTGAGTGACAGGGAGCTTTTAACATTTTCATCTTTAGTCTTTAAAGAAAACATTTGAGACCAGGATGGTTTGTCCGTAGACAATAAATAAAACATATGACAACCATTTACAATTTTAGCAACTGTTGCGGATCATTCTTTTTCACTTCTCAGGTTCGCAGATTGAGTCCACTTAATTCTAATTTCTTAATTATAAATACTCTAGGAAACCAGTACTTTAATTATAATAGTTTATTACAAGCTTGTAGGTGATACACAGACAAAGTACACTTGGGTGCACATTTCTAGGTAGGACAAAGACCATATGACACCCAAGCTAAAGAAGGCCCGTATTTGGGCCTTGGATCAAATGGAGAACAAGGATTTGCTGGCAAGAGTTCTGACGGGGGACAAGCTATAGCCAAAGTCTCCACATTTTTAACCACATGTTTCCCCAATTTCTAGACAGAGCAAAGTATCCAGCCTGTATATCATATACAGAAAACCTACATATTTTATAAACCTAATTTATGCAAATAGAATATATTTATGCACCCTTAATATATATACATAATTAATTAATCTTCCACACACCACAATCTTGAGAGTAATGACAAGATTTTGTATCTCATCCCATCTTCATCCGCTTATATTTTGTCGGGTCAACAAAAAACATTCAGCTGAGGAAACAAAATGTAAAAGACATTCCTACTGGTTTCAGGATGGAGAAGGAGTTGGCTAGTAGCATGAAAATACTTTCCCTTGAGCTAGACCTACTAAGGGAAGATAATGTTTTTATAGAGTGTGTTTAGTGAACACCACTAACCAAACAAACATTCAAACACACACATACAAAAACAGAGAACATGCACATACACGTGGGACATAAAATAAGGAGTAATTCTGTTGAGTCTGTTGCAGTGACAAATTATGGACAAATGTGTTTCAACACCAGAAAAGAACATAGAAATCTGAAGCAACATCAATCAATAAACTGCTTTATTTCCAATCACATGGTAAATGTGGTCTTCCAGCGCCGCCGTGCGTCTATTTTTAAAACCTCATCCTCACCTAAGCGGAACTAAAATAGCCCCACGTAGATACATATACGAACTGTTTTTGTTGTGGCACAATATGTACCTTGAACTTTCGAAGTGAGTTTCTCAATGTATATACATTGTATATAATTTTTTTTAACAATGTTTACTTTCTTTAATTTATCCCGTATCATGTACAAATCTAGTCTACTGCGGGTAACACATTGTTATAGCTCGACAACCCGAGCGGTTTTTTGCTTTGGGTCACGATTTGTTGTCCCGTCCCACAAAACCAACAGTACTTGCACCAGGCATCGGGTTGGCACTTCACATTACACTTCTTCAGCTGAAGAGACTGTTCGGATAGGATGTGCGTCGGGGTTTTGGGGAGATACTGCGACCTCAGGTAAGACATTTACTGTACCTATCTAGTAAACAAAAAAGTTACGGAACATTATACTATATGACCCGTATAGCAACTTGAATGCAAGTCACTTGACTTGCCCTCCCCTAGACAGGTCAGTGACCAAATCCCGGCGTTTACTACTGACAGGTGCTGGCGAAACCGGCATCAAAACGTTTCGAAACCTTTGCCACACTGCGGTGCCGAAACAGCGTCGAAGCTAGTTTCAGAGTAGCCAAGTCACTGGATCTAAGCAAACGAATGGTCGGTTATGCTTATAGCGGCCAAATACACCAAGGCAAAGCGCTGTTTTTGGCACTAGGCTTCACATTCCCTCCTTGTCTCTCCCGTGTCCTCCAGTCCCTCAGCTAGTTCATGGTGGCAAACTGGACTACCTGGTGTTTGACTACCTAAGCGAGATCACCATGTCTCTGCTCACCGCTGCCAAGACGAAGATGCCGGTGAGTTATCGATCATCATGCAACACGCTATCGATAACAAATCATACTGTATGTGCCATCAAATATAGAATTATTGTTTGTCATGTCAGTGCCTTGAGTCTGCTTAATAGCGTTCATGTACATGTCAAAGGTCAACAAAGAAAGTGAGTGCCTGTGAGTCAGCTGTCAATCAATCATTTACAAATAATCAACGTTTGTCACGACAAACGTCAGATCATGACATGACGTTTTCTGTATTCTTTCAGAATATGGGATATGCCCCAGACTTCGTCCAAGTGGCTGTAGCTCCACATATCAACGACATCCATCAGAAAGGTCAGATATTGGCTATACAGCACTGTCATAAGCAAAGGTCAACAGACCCCTGGTACTATTTACATTTTCCAGCCTTAAAAGTCAATGAATAACAAGAAATACATTATATATTTTCCTACTGACCTACGATACTTACTTCACATTTCCAAAAGTTGACCTTGTCTTGATGTAGAAGCACATTTATCATCCTTCTGATTGGGATTCTGCTACTTTTGCCAATTACTTAGGACAGCATTATCTCTTGTAATTCACTATAAAAGTCACTATATAATTTTGTATATGTATGTATGTGTATGTATGTATGTATATCTGAAAATACATCTCTCTCACAGTGAGATTTTATATGTTTTTTTTAACATAATTATATCGTTTTGTTTTCACTCTGACCAAATCCCCCCTCCCAGCTAGTGTCAAAGCTACCCCTAACAAGATGCTAACCCCAGAATACACATGAAACTGATCCACGAGGGATTCTGCTAGGCAGCAATATGGGAAGGCTCTGCCTGTAGCTCTTGCAATTGTATTAGTGAAAGTCGCTCTGGACGAGAGCGTCTCCTGGCTGGTTTCCTTTAACCTTGTTTCATGGATTTTAAGACCTAAAGCTAGATTAACGGGTCACGTAGCCCTTAGTCATAGAAATACCTGTAATTAAAAATGTTGGTCTTAAACAAGAAAAGGAATCACTTCTAAACGCTGATTGTCTTCTGTGTGACTGCATCTCTGTCTCCAATCGTTGTGCGTGTGCGTCGTTGTGCGTGTGCGTCGTTGTGTGCTTGTCATTGTGGGTCCAGGCATCCGTGTGGTCAGTAACGCCGGCGGCGTCAACCCGCTGGCATGTGCCGCGGCCATACAGGAAGTAGTCAAGAAGGCGGGACTCGACCTTAGGGTTGCCGTGGTGACGGGCGACGACCTCATGTCTCAAGTAAATGCCCCTGCGCTTGTCAGATTGACGCTGTCACGGTTGTCAGTGTAGTGCCTCGCTGAGATCCCCTCCCCTCTCTTCCAGACAGACAGTTTGTCAGAGCTGAGGTTGGCTGATGGGCAGAGCAGGGCCAAGCTGCCGAAAACTGTCCACAGCATGAATGCCTACCTGGGGTAAGCCTCGCTCGCTTTGTTTCTCTCTCGGTCTGTCTCTCTGCCTTGCCAATGTGTTCCTCTTTTTCATCCTGCTCTTTCCCTTTCTCCTCTCTTCCCTCCATCCCCCTCCCTCCCATCTGTGCCCCTCCTTCCACAGTGCTGTACCGATCCAGAGGTGTCTGGACCTGGGCGCTGACATCGTAGTGACAGGGAGATGTGTAGACAGTGCTGTCACTCTGGGACCTCTTATGCATTCTGTAGGTTTGGGTTATTCTCTGTGTGTTTACCCAGAAAGCTCTGTGTTTACTTAGATCTGATTCAGAGAATCAGGAACAGTTCACATACCAGGCCCTGCTTTAGAACGACAGGAACAGTTCCCATACCAGGCCCTGATTCAGAGTCAGGAACAGTTCACATACCAGGCCCTGATTCAGAGTCAGGAACAGTTCACATACCAGGCCCTGATTCAGAGTCAGGAACAGTTCACATACCAGGCCCTGATTCAGAGTCAGGAACAGTTCACATACCAGGCCCTGATTCACAAAGACAGGAACAGTTCCCAAACCAGGCCCTGATTCAGAGTCAGGAACAGTTTCCAAACCAGGCCCTGATTAAGAGTCAGGAACAGTTCACATACCAGGCCCTGATTCAGAGTCAGGAACAGTTCCCAAACCAGGCCCTGATTAAGAGTCAGGAACAGTTCACATACCAGGCCCTGTGTGTGTGCAAGCTGTTTCTGATGCGTTTGTCTTTTCTAACAGTTTGGGTGGAAGCGGGACGATTATGACCTTTTGGCAGCTGGAAGGTACGCACACACACACACACACACAGTTTCCAGTATGAGTTGTGCAAACAGGGTTAACATGTTCTCTTGGAATTATCATAAAGAATAAAAAATGTTGGAGAAACATACGTCTGATGTAAATCTGTGGTCTCGCTCCAGCCTTGCAGGTCATCTAATAGAATGTGGGGCCCAATCAACCGGAGGAATACACACCGACTGGGAAGCTGTCCCACACTGGTGAGGATGCAACACACACACGCTGTCTTTTCCCATGATGCTCGACCTCAGGGATAATCCATCCTGGTCCTAGAAGGCGTGGTTTGACCTGACCAGTCAGCTCGGGTGGTCCGTTGTGGAGAGAAGACGAGACAGCACCGGCCTCTTTCATGGAACAACTTAAAACCACCGAAAGACTCTCATCAGAGACTGTCACTGTCGGTGCTTTTCACATGTTCACTCGGGCCGTAGAAACAGAATGTCTAGAACTGAAGAGAATGGCTCTCTTCCTGTCCTCCCCTCCCTCTACTCTGCCTCTCTCTTCCTGTCCTCCGCTCCCTCTACTCTGCCTCTCTCTCTTCCTGTCCTTCATCCCCTCCCTCTACTCTGCCTACCTCTCTCTCTTCCTTTCCTTCATCCCCTCCCTCTACTCTGCCTCTCTCTCTTCCTGTCCTCCCCTCCCTCTACTCTGCCTCTCTCTCTTCCTGTCCTCCCCTCCCTCTACTCTGCCTACCTCTCTTCCTGTCCTCCCCTCCCTCTACTCTGCCTACCTCTCTTCCTGTCCTCCCCTCCTTCTCCTCTTAGGGATAACATGGGTTTCCCGGTGGTGACGTGTTCAGCCGACGGTTCCTTTGTGTTGTCCAAACCGCCCCAGACAGGCGGACTGGTGTCATTTGGAACCGTTGCCGAGCAACTGGTATACGAGATTGCCAACCCTCAGAAGTACCTGCTCCCTGATGTCTCCTGTGACTTTTCTCTGGTCAACATCGATGAAGTTCCAGGTACACACACACACACACACACACACACACACACACACACCCACACACACACACACAGGTGTGTAGATGAGCCAGTGTGTGAACATGACCATTTAATGAAGTCCAGTGAGTCCGAACCCAAATCTGATCACCAGGGCCCAGTTTTGCACATTATTCATATAATCAGTTCTTGTTTAATCTGAAATCTGGTTCGATAACCTTTGATGAACTGGGCCATCTGTCTGATGGAAGGATGAGGATTGAAAAGGATGAGAGAGAGGTTGGGTGATGTGTCTTTGCTGTTGTTTTCAGGTGTGGAGGGAGGGGCAGTCAAAGTGACGGGGGCAAGAGGCTCCGCTCCGTCCAATGATTACAAGGTACAGCACCCATTGCATTGTCGGTGGTTGGGCTCCACCCGATGTGAATAAAGTCCGCAAACATGCCCTTGAGCAAAGTACTTGAAGAGTAATTGTAATTGTCAGGAACAATGCTCCTAGAGGCACACACGGACTGCGTCACACACACAGACTGCGTCACACACACAGACTGCGTTGTGGCGGAAGCCCATCCGTTCCAATGAAGTGCAATCTAACTGGGTGTGTGTGTGTGTCTGTGTGTGTCTGTGTGTCTGTGTGTCTGTGTGTCTGTGTCTGTGTGTCTGTGTGTCTGTATGTGTCTGTGTGTCTGTGTGTCTGTATGTGTGTGTCTGTGTGTGTGTGTGTGTGTGTGTGTGTGTGTGTGTCTGTGTGTGTGTGTGTGTGTCTAGGTGTGTGCTACCTACATGGATGGGTTCAGGGCTACAGCGGTGTGTCCTGTAGGGGGCCCCAGAGCCACAGAAAAGGCCAGACGCACCGCTGACAGCATCATCAAACGGTTAGCGTTAGCGTCCTGTCCAGTCCCAGACCGTTGCAGGGCCACCTATTGGTCATTGAGTTGAATGTATGTCCACATGGGCAAGAGCCTGTCACTGTAAACACTCCCTCTGATACCGTAGTAACACTGTTGTTATTTTTGGTGTATTGTGTACTTTACTTCCTGGCTCTGTGTGTCCCGGTCAGGACGAGACGTATCTTCACACAGAAGCATCTTGAAGACTTCACTTCTGTCAATGTCCAGGTGTTGGGTGCTGAGGACACCTACGGACCTCACAGGAGGAACCTGGTGTGTTACCCCTGTGTGTGTGTGTGTGTGTGTGTGTGTGTGTGTGTGTGTGTGTGTGTGTGTGTGTGTGTGTGTGTGTGTGTGTGTGTGTAGAGATGGGGATGTTGGGTACATGCCCATGCGTGCGTCTGACAAGGAGAGGTTGTCCTCACAGTCAGGTAAAACTGCATTACCCATCATGCACTTGGATTGCAGTCCATAGGCACAGACC
>JACXGJ010015217.1:0-13782 GCA_016801105.1 Esox niger | reverse complement strand
CAACCAAAATAAACCACACCCATGTGAACAAACAGTAAACTTAAATAGGTTCCCCAATTGGAGGCAATACACAACACCTGCCTCCAATTGGGGAGACCCAAGTGCATAGAGGTGGCTAGAGCCACCTCTATTGGCCACGTCCTGACTATGGCCCCAGCCAGCACAAAGATGGCTAGGGGCATAGCCAGGACGTGACAAAAATTTTAAGTCTTAGCTAGCAGAAAGTCAGTGCAAAAGTGTTGCCCTAGTCTCACAGTACATGTGGCTGGCTAGCTGTATTGTACAATCTTTTCATTTGATTTGTAGCAGAATGCCAAATGTCATCATTCCCAAGCCCATTACTCGGTTTAAGGCAAGCCATCAGAGAGGAGCTGGTGTGCATGAGATAAAAACATGAGGCCGGACTCTCGGAATTCTCTCTATCTCTCTATCCTCTAAAAGCTCCCTAACAAGATCAGGGATTGAGTCATCCCCATTGTGAGCAAGGGAGACCTTATCGCTGAAACCAATTAATGAGTATTTTGTGACTAGTGTTTGCTAAAGGGAAGACTCTCACAGCACAAAGACATGGATACGTTTGACAAATGTTAGCAAGGCAAGAGAAAAGCGATTCCTATTTTCTCTCTACCGTAATGATATCAAACAAGAAAATGTCATAAATCTGTACTTGGCTTGTAAGCATCCACTCCTTGACGTAAGAAAAACTATTGAGATCTTGTTTTCTGGACTATCGTTTCATGAACGAACAAGGCCAGTGTAATTATTTCTCCAGTAAAAAAAAAAAAAAAACATATATATATATATATATATATATATATATATATATATATATATATATATATATATATATATATATTTTTTTTTTTTTTTTGTGATGATTACGATAGGTCCACATTATGAAGATAAAACAATGTGTTTAAACAGTTATTATAACGTTAATGCCTATTTGGTGCTATCGCTAGTTCAGCAAACCTTAGATAATTTTGGGTTTGATACATTGAATGGCAGCTTTAAAAGCTGACAACTTGATGATGCTTGCTTTACAAAGGGAGTTGTGTATAGGATTTTATTTGGCAAGAAAATGTATGATAAAACTACATTTGTGTGGAAATAGTTGAATAGGGTTTATGGGTTTTATGTATATTGTTCATAGAACCAGTTTTGACGTGTTAACGATTTTGAACAAATGTAAAAAAAAAATGCATTGAGACACAGTATAGTACAAAGTATATTAAACGTGAAAACCAGTCAGCATGATAACAAGAAGACCAACAATGTGATTGAAACAATAGCCTTTCTGAGCTATAACATAAGTGCAAGCACAGAACGCATATTTTTCACGATCACTGTCCTTTACTATAATGTCGCCGAAATGAAAACCACATTCATTGTTTTATTACAGTTTTTTTCAATTTCTGTTTCATCTCCATTGTAATCGTTTGAAAACAGCAGTATTCTTTTCTACAAAACCTCGATTTGTCTATGTTTTCACATAGAAAGCAAATGCTAAGCACATTTGGGTAAATCACCCGCACAACTGACGCCATTACTGAGATAAGTAAATGATGTCAAAATTACAAAACGTATTCACAGTTGATACTAACCACTACCTTGAATGAGAACCTCTTCTGCAGGTTTACAAAATGCACAATTGATGGATTGTGTTTGGACTATTTGGTTATTAGAAAGGAAAATAGGATATCTATCTCTTTAAACATCCCCAATAATAATGATCTAATCAGGTTCTGTCTTTTTTGATTGGTTTGAAAATAGTTAGGTTTATCATTTGGATTTTACCATTCACCCAACACACCACATTTCTACAGGCCTACAAAAACCAACATCTCTACAGGCGTACAAAAACCGACATCTCTACAGGCCTACACAAACCGACATCTCTACAGGCCTACACAAACGGACATCTCTACAGGCCTACACAAACCGACATCTCTACAGGCCTACACAAACCGACATCTCGACGGGCCTAAAACAAAATGACATCTCAACGGGCCTACACAAACCGACATCTCGACAGGCCTACACAAACCGACATCTCTACAGGCCTACACAAACCGACATCTCTACAGGCCTACACAAACGGACATCTCTACAGGCCTAAAACAAAATGACATCTCTACAGGCCTACACAAACCGACATCTCTACAGGCCTACACAAACCGACATCTCTACAGGCCTACACAAACCGACATCTCTACAGGCCTACACAAACCGACATCTCTACAGGCCTACAAAAACCGACATCTCTACAGGCCTACACAAACCGACATCTCTACAGGCCTACAAAAACAGACGTGATAAAACATGAAAGTTCAGGACAATCTCATCTAGTCTGTTCCGAATGGAATCGGTTAGAAAAAAAAAAGAAATGATCTTTATCTGCAGAGTAGAAGTAAATGTGTTTGAGTCAAACCTGTGGCCCATTTGAGTTAAAGTTTGGCATATCCTTAAGTTTAGTCAGACTTTTAATGAGCCGAGTTGCTGTAATCCTAAAGAAACCGGCCAGGGCTGTACAATCAAAATGGAGTTTTCAGTCAAAACTACAGGGGAACTCTTAGTCCGTATGATAGTTTTAACCATATACTCCACTTAAAGAGGAAGGGAGAGGGATGGGGACAGAGAGGAAATGTTGTAAACATGAAAGTTTATAAATGTAGCCATGTAAGAGATGTTTAACAGGGGCAATCCACCCAAATCAACACATTGCTGTGATATACATGGTTAAATAATGCATACACAATATGATAAAAGAAATATGTTTTGACATTTTACATGTATATATGTTGTATGTTTGAGAAATAATTTAAACTGCATGTAGCATGTTGAACTTAGAAAAGGTTACATTTATATCTTACAGCTGTGTGAATCAGGCTGCTATGGCAACTAACAAGGGGTGCTGAGAGCCTGAAAGCTGAGAGATGCAGGAAAAGAGGAGAAACTGTTTTGCATCATGTAATTGGTGGAAGACAGGATATTTATCTGCAGGAGTACTTTGTACTTTTAAGGAACATACTGTATATAGTTTTTCATCATGATACGACAAAGTTTAGTGTTCTAGGCAAGTGTATGTATATACATCTAGCTGCTTTAAGGTGAGGATGTTCTAGCCCATGTTTTTTAAATATGAATTTTGTTAATTCAACACAACAAGTTAGTTAAATTCCTAAATAACATTGTATTCTTTAGGAAATGCCTTTAGTGAGTATTATTTTTGTCTTGCTATTTCATAGTTGAAAGGCATTGACATAAAAATGACAAGCATGATCATATAATCATATAATTTTCAGCACTGGCAAATAGCTACATAGCTAGCAAGCTAACATTAACTATAGCAATGGTGCACTGAATTTAGCTATGCGAGTGAATCACTAGCTATGGCTATTTTCATCACCAGCCGAGCCCTTACCCTAAAATAATTTGGTCATCATTTAAGGTATTTGTGAAACATTTGAATCAATTGTGTGTGTGAACATCCATCTAGCAGCGTGAGTTCTAGATACAGTTGAAGGTGTGTGCAAGTCTGTCAGCCTGCCAATCTGCAAGCCTGTAGGTCTGAGTTACTGCAGGCTCACAGAATAGCGAAACGTCAGGAAAACTAAACCACCAGATGACCTACTGTAGTGAAAACCTCCAGATGTCCACTTTCTGTAGTTACAGATGTCACATTCCTTCTAACCACAGGAAACTCTGTCCACCTTCTCCCTCCTTTATCCTCCTCTTCCAAACACTCTGTCTTCCCTCTCTGCAGAGTAATTTATCAAACACCGAAAAGAAGGCTGGGGACAACTCCTTTACTTAGCCTATCCATTGGTCCTTAACACACAAATCCTGTATATGCTTTAACCTCTTCCCCGATATTGCAACTTGTGATGTCAGGTTTGCTGAGAAACTGTTCCACCAGACCATCTCTGGTGGCTTTCCCATTCCTCACATCCCTCATCAACTAATTCCTGACCAATGGCTCTAACTTAAAGCTGACCTGAGTCACTCTGAGTCCTTAAGAAATCAACACTAGACTCCTCTAATATAAAACGTATCCGACAGATATAGACATGTATTCCATTTGCAGTTTATTTTGTAGAAGCAACAGTACTTTGCTTACCTTCACATGGATAACAAAGCTTGTGTGCATCATGCCAAAGAAACAACAACAAACAAACTTGTTTACCAGAGACTACTGAGTCTAACTTATGTTTTTATTCATTTTTATTAAAAAATAAGACAATGGAGTAAGACGAATAAGATGAACGTGTTTATTAAGGCTCTGTTCTTTTGTACATTGGATATATAAAGTCTACATACCCCTGTTCGAATGCCAGTTTTTGTGATGTAAAAGAATGAGACAAAAATAAATCATGTCAGAACTTTTTACACACGTTTAATGTGAACAATTCAAAACAATTGTAATACAAATACAAATAAATTATATTGTAATTCAACAAAATAGTAAGGTGGCCATTATTGGGGATAGTGGCTGATAATAGGGGGTTGTATTTCTTGCGACAACACTAACCAACTACTGAAAATATAAATTTGCCATGAATTACATGCTAGCTAACATTAGTGTGTCACTATTAATCATCAGGAACACAGTTGCAGAACTGTGCATGTTTCCGATTCATGTTTGTTTGGGTTTGAAGTTAACGTAGAGCAACATATTCTGTTCAGAGGAAAGGAGATCCGGTTTCTTTTTTAATTATGATAATTTCTTCATGACTGTATTACGAGATGAATGGGCTAATGACTAAATCTGATTTTGAAAAGATTCAGAATGATTCAGAGAAATCTTGCTTAGAAACATAATATAGTGTATGTTTATTTATTTATTATAAAGTGTAGTTGACAGTTACATATAGTTACAGATATTTTTGGTGTTAGATTGATGGATGAAGACAGTGGACTTTAAGTCATATTAGGTCAGTATGACACAAACTATGAGACAGGTATACTTTTCACCAACCTTGACCAAAAATAATCTTATTTAGATGTTTCATCCATTGTTATAAAAAAATACATGATGAAAAGATGCTTTGGGCAGTATGCCCAGACCCCCCAAAACAAGGCTTAGCCCCCATCCATGATTCTCTAGTTACATCCCTGGTGACAGACAATCTGTTATTGAGTTGGATCATTAGTTCTGTGATTTACAATGGACCAGTAAAAAACATATTTAGAAATGTAATTTTATTAGTTTCTCTCTAAATGACAGGATTAAAAGTATCAATAGTCATTAATAATCAATTGTACACTACTAGAAGTCAGAGACATTGTGCCAACGTACCCATGTTCCAACTTTCCTCATGCAGGTCTGGCTTACCAAGACACCTGGACGGTGGCTTGCGCTCTACTCATATATTTCAAATAGTTTGGACTGTAAAGGAATACAGTACATTGTCCTAATCACTGCAGAAACCTTACGAAAGCCCCACTCACACTGAAAATAGCCGAGTGGCGCTTGGAGAAAAACGACTATGCAGTTTTCCCATGATAGAAAGGACGCCAGTCTACGAGCTAGCGGACAGCTAGTTTCTTGGACACCGGTGTCAAATACATGCTCCTTCCTGCTGTCGGTGCTGCTCTGACTGAGATGTTCGACCCCAAAGACTGCTGGAGTGCACATTATAAATGAGAGGCTGTCGGTGTGAACTGCATGGGAGACCATTGTGATGTCGGGTGCTCCAATCACAGGAGGAGGTTGGTTAAAATGTTTAAAGAATCGGTCGGGGGGAGGCTCAGTAATTGGAGTTTCTAATCTGGATGGTTGTCCTGGAAGGGATCTTTCTGGTTTCTGAAAGGTAGATACAAGCACATATTGTGCATTTGAAAACATTTAAATAAAAAGATGCGGGGACATGGAATTGGATGCACTTACATAAAAAGGAATGCATTAGAAAGTTGTCGGATTGCAAATTAGCTGGCAGACAACTGAACAAAATTAAGACCTAATTTGTGGATGTCCTTGAAGATATTGCAATTTCAGGATGACAGGAAAACGTGGCTGGCCTTGTAAAACAGTCTGGTCTATACTGCACATGGATTTTCAGGGACACCATTTCAGATATAAAAGGGGACGCTAGCCAGGACAACTATCAGACATTCCGTTCCGCACTAGAGCTTCCTCACCTGGCCGGTGGTGGACAGTTTTTACAGCATCCAAAGACAGGAGGTGTCCCTCCTCCTTGGACCTACTAGAAAAACTGCTGGGGTTAACCTCACACTCCAATAGCATTGGTCAGGAGGCCCATTGCCTTGTCATAGTCCCCTGGAGGTTGGAATATGAAATATATTAGTCGAAAGGCACCGTGTCGGGGGCAGAATTAAATCAGCCCTAAACTAATAAAATAATGTATCTGGAAAATCATTTCCGTAAACTGAAAATCAAGCTTTGGTTCCATCTCCGGAGATAATGAAATCGTTAACTGTTAAAGGTCATTCGACCATGATAACATTTAATTTAGAAAGTAATATCAGTGCCTCAGTAAGAATACTGTGCCTTAGTGATACAGCACATACGATGGGGGGATCCAAAGACTAACTGGAACCAGCATGGAAGCCAAAACCAGGCTGAGTTGAAGCTCTTCATTCACCTGGCTAGACCAAGATGTTACGTTTGTGGGATGGCTAAGGCTAAATAAAGACCACATGGCTTCCAGGCTGGAGATGAAATGGAGAGAAACTGAGTTATCTGTACGTAGACAGCTGTCAATATAAGGTCAAGCCAAATGTGAATGCATGCCTCTCTCTCAGTAGCCTTTCAGTTAGTTAGTCCGCTGCTCATCAAATTATAGTCTACCTTGGTCAGTGGAGCGTTGAATGGTGATGAACTTGGCTCCTTATTTGTTGGCAGACCTTTGGTGCTCCCCTCTCCTGCAATAGAAGTGTTGAATGCGAAATAAAGCATCGCTCATGGTGATTGGATGTCCAATAAATCCTTGCCGATAGTCTACTTACCCACATCTACTATTTGTAATCGCCCACTAATGAAGTTACAGAGGGGATAAGGAAGTAAGAGATAATTAGCAATCAGTGTTGGAATGCTGATCATGGACAGAGTTTATGCTGTCCGTATTATTCAATTAATAATGACCGTCTTATTTCATGCCAATTTTTCTACTGGATTGTTGGCTTGGGTTAAAGCTGACATTGTAGATTAATAGAATATGATACGTTTGTGCTGTATACCCATATGTACTGTAAATGTACTGGCTAGACAATAGACATGCAGACACGCAGGTACACAAAAACACAGTCAGACTGGCACACATACACAGATACATACACACGCACACACAAATTCACACAAAAAAACGAAACAACTGTCTATAGTGCTATAGATAATGTAGATAATTACCCTCTCAGTTTCTGAAGAACAGCTATTACTTCCTCGGTGGTCACCTTCAGTAGCTAATTTCAGAGCACCATTCATGAAGCTTTCTAACTAGCTAGCTGGCTTTGCTAGAAATTATATATAATCATGCTGGCTTTCCAAATGTGAAGCTTTCCTAATGTGAAACTTCAAGACAAAATGGACACTCACCTATGGTCAGCCGATGCCCCCTTTGTTGTGAAGCTAGCTAACTAACTTTTGTTGTTGAAAGACCAATTTTGCCTAAGGGCTTATATTTTGTGTAAAAAGGCTTATTCTACAAGTCTAAAGTCCTCACCACATGCATTTTAAACCCTCTTTGTCTTCCCTGCTAGCTTACTGAGCATAACCACCAGTCGGTACAAATACAGTGAGTCTTCGAGATAACAATAAGGTACCTCAAGGTACATATAATTAACTCACGTAGTCAGCTCTGTAGCTACTGTATAATAACAAAGCAATGCAAACCATTTTGCGAGGCAATGCAAAACAATAGGTATTCCAAACGTGTTTATTTTGTTGCTTCTTTTCTCCACATGTCTCTTTAGGGGTTTCATACAGAACAGTCATCACAGCATGGGAATGAAGTACAAAAAAAATGAAAACTGTGAAGAGCAGCTACCAAAAAATAAACAGGCGGATTAAATATTCCCTCCCTCCCTCCATTGCTTCCACTACCTAGTCGGTATAATAAGACGACTAAGTCCTTGATGTACTGCATTGCCTTAGAAAGTTGAATAAAAAGTAAAGTGAACCAACGCAGCTCATTCACTTAATGAGGATTGGGGATGTGTTTCGAAAAGGAGCAGGAATTATGGTGAATGTTCACAGTATCGCTCTTCAGGTATTGGATGAAGAAAACTGTTACAGTAGAAATATACGGCGAAACCATTTCATGCGTGGTATCAGCCCACTGTCAACGTCATCACTGAAGACTTTCCCAAAGGATTGCATAGGCAGTACCTTAGATCAACACACGAATATTATTGCCATATGCTTAGATCTTTGATTCTGATTTAGAAACATGATTAAAGTCCAATGCAATGTGGACGATTTAAAAGCTTTAAACATGACAAATGGAGCTCAGTATGCTCAATAGCTAATTATTTTTTGGTGATTATTCTATTTGAAATATATTTTCAAGTAAATCAGTGAGTCATTAAAATGCCTATAGTTTGTCCTCTGTGTGCTGGAATACATCCACTGAGGTGACTGTCTCTGTCATAAATGGTCTGCATCATAGGTCACACCCTATATTCACACTTGACAAGATCTATATACACATTGGTCAGAAGTAATATACAAAATAAGGCAAATTGCTACCATTTCAGAAACACCAAGTTCATCGAAGAAAACAAAAAGAAAAGACTAAATATAAACACTTGAGTTAATTCATATACCCAGAGTGACTTCTCCTCAAGCAAAGAAGAGCTGAGAAAATGCCTATCCAGTGTCTTATTCAAACTAATTTCCTTCAAGCCGTATTGTATGGTGTTATGAGCAGAGAAATAATTACATTACCACAACGAGCCTTTTCACAAGAGGCATTGCATTAGTCGATACATGTCATCTGCTCTAAGGGGAGGGGAATCAATATGGTAATCCACAGGCAAACCCTCAATGATACGCAAACACTTGACCGTAGCTAACCATTATCAGATTGTCTCAGCAATCATCCAAAAGTAATTTGGGATACAGCATCCTTTTTTAAAGGTTGCCTATATGATTGGGACAAATATAAATAGGAACATCACTTTTTTTAAGTTTGAAGAAAGTAGCGTTTATCACACAGTTAAGATAGCAGTGTTCTGTGTTAATGGAAAGTATACTTATCACATACCATAGTCTTTCAATATGGAAATGACATTGAGACTGCATTTGTTTACAGTTTTACAACTGCTAACACACACTTCTTGAAGGTGTACTACAATTCTTTCAAAATTTTAAACACACTTCTCAAACCTCACAGCATATTGGAGAAACCCTTGGCTTCTTAAACAAAATGTAACATTGTACTCATGAACATTGTATTGCATATACATGACACTTTACCCTTAAAAGGCTCACAAAAGTATCTAGTTCAATGACAACACTGAATAGCCAGTCTCAAGTTCATGTGATTTTCCTGTACTATCCTGCATGTGCTAATGCATACAGATTCAGAATACAGAAACATGGCGGTTAGCGCAGCAGTCAGGTAAGTTTAGAGTTAGTAATCTATTTAAATTTCTGTAAGTCCAGACAATTGACAGTGAAATGACTCTGGTTTGGCTGCGATCTTATCCAGCCACCCTCATTGTCGTACCATGTACAACAACATGGTCAAGCACAGTGTCACAAATGTCATTAGACATCACTGTTCTTCTAGCTCAACACCTGCCTCTTCCACCACTCCTTATTCTTCATCTGCCTTTCTCTGTAATGTTATCATCTATTCTTCCACCTCCCCTTATTCTTCATCTTCCTCTCTCTGTAATGTTATCATCTATTCTTCCAGATCACCTGTGACCTTAACTGTGGCCTTTTCTATTCACGCCAACATCCTGACTGTTGACTAATTATGCGTGTCAATTGCAGTCCAGTGGCAGACTGTGTGTGTAGAATTTAGCAAAAAAACTGAGAATGGAACATATATTAGCATGAAAACAGGTGAATAGCGCTTATGGGTAAGGATACATTTCTTCCTTCTGGAATTAAACACAATTATTTAGTGTATATTGGTCATAGAACCAGTTTTATGGTGTCTGCAATTGTGAAAAACTGAATAAATTAGATTTTGCTGCTTATTGCGCCTATAATATCCCTCACATTTTCCTCTAAAATATATTTTGGTCAACAGCGAAGATGGAAGATAAAAAGGAAGCCTGACAGTTTCACTCTGTATGCTCTACATTCTACACCACCTAGTGATACTGGGTGGATCTGCCCCAAAATTAAGGCCCACTATGCCAGACTGAGAGCAAAGCATTGCCAGCCTTGTCTTACACCCAAGCCAAGAATACTAATTGGTCTTCTAAAGGAACAGACTGATCCTGGCAAACAGTGCTTATTTGTTGGAGTTCTTCTAGGACCGTATTCACAATGCTTCTTAACAAAACTCTACTGATCTATGATCAATTTGACAATTAATATAATCATATTTAGGAGGTGGGATCCAATCCTGGTTCAGTGCTGTAAATATAGACCCGGGATCCCTTAGTCCTTTAGGCTAGGAGTATATAAGCTTGTGAAATGTTCAATGTTAAACAGTAAACTATCAGCATTTTTGTTAGTTATTAATGGAATAAATGGCATTCTCTCAGTAATTACTTCTGAAATTACAAAACTGTAAAATGTTATTAATCGTTAACTTAGTTAATGCCAGGTACTCCTCCAGGTTCTTCATTTTGTCCCTGTCTGTCTCAGAGGACAGCAGTATTCTGAATGCAATTGATGTCACGAAATCCACTGGCCCTGATGACCTAAACCCCCACCTGACCCACTTCAGTGGCTGATCCACATTGTTTCTTCTTTAGCGTGCATCTTTAACATCAAGTATCAAATGAAAGTGGTGGAAGTCAGCATATGTCCAGCCTCTTTTGAAGAGGCGATCCCGCTTGAGAAACTATCAGCCCATATCTAAGCTGTCCGCTAAGGCCCGCTCTCGGGAAAACAATCATTTGAGTGGCATACAATCAGGTACCTGCACTGTCCGCGCAACTTCAAAGGTTTTGGATAACACGAACTGAGGCCTGGATGACAAGCCACATTGTGTGTCTGTATTCACTGACCCGTCAGAAGCATTTCACATCAGACCATATGATCTTGGTGCAGAGATTGAAGTGTTTTGGGACTGCCGATCATGCTCTTGAGTGGTTTGTGAACTACCTGTCAACCTGAACCCAGAATGTTAAGACGGCGACATCTCGCGTATATCATGTAGCCCTTCCTTTCATCAGCCAATATCACACTGGAACCTACAGTACGTATTCATTATACCACAGCTTTGCTGAATACTTGTTGTTGATTGGCTGGATTGACTTCTGAAATGTACGTTCATTCATTCGATGTCTTCTGGACGGGTATATGGGACACCTAATCATGATGCGAAATGCTACAAAAGCACTACATTTCGAAAGTGATGCCAGCATTCATGGAGGTGTTTATTCCGCATTGCCAACAAATAACAACATAAGCAAGGCCCTTGCTAGTACTTGTTTTCTTTTTATTAGTGAATTTATGCTTTTTCACATTTTGTTTGCTACAGATGCCTCCCACAACAAGGAAACGAGTAAGCATGAATTACTGAATAAAACGTGTTTATAAACAATCTTAATTTCTACTGTTAAATGGTTGCTGATGTTGTTGTTTTCTTTAAACCTATAAAATATATTATGCTCTGAGACTCAGCTACTCCTCGTCCTGTTGTGCCCTCTTTTAGTCCCAAGGTAATGTACAGAAAGTCAGTGTGCATCCCTAACCTAGGGCCCTTTCAGGAATAAAGGACTGAAAAAAACATAAACGCTAGGAGGCTTGTTTTTGAACAGTCCCTAAAATGTCAACAGAGCTCACAAATCCCCTCCAAGCCAACCCAAACATCTCCCTGGGGGATATCCAAAGTCACGTAGATGATGAAGGTTGGTAACACGTGTAGGTGTTTCAGTTGTGAACTAATGCCACAAGTTGCATTGTCATATGTAAGGAAGCATATTTTACATGTACTTCAGACATACTGTACCGACACGCATGACACACGCCTGTATACGCAAAGACACGTCCACTGCTTTATCCTCACTCACTCGCAGCAGGCCTTGTGCAACCTGGCCGTAAACGTTTTTAAGCCAAAATTTCGACATTGTAGATGAAAAATACAACAATAGATACCAGAGTGTTAAAGTCAATAGAAATGAATGCCTTTGTGGATCAAATAATTTTTTCATTGATCAGGTTGGTGGATTGACCGTGTGGTGGATCCCTCTGAACCATTCAGGTAATGTAGATATATAACCAGTTGCTCTGCAACACTCATTCGGGAGCATCAAAGTGTCATGACTTGCATTAGCTGTAGCTAGTGTGCACAAACTGAAGTTATAGTGATGCTATGGCGACAGGAATTTTACACAATTTGTTACAGGATAATATCAGCCGTGTGAAGGCATTTGTTTCTGCCTTTCATCTGCAGTTTTAAGGAACCTTTCCTGGATTTTAACACATTTTGCCATGGCTAAACATCAACACTTAATAATGGCAAAATACCATAAAGAATATGCTGGCCTACACAGAGTGCATACGTGTGTACAATCAGAGATTGTCCATAGGTGTCTGTCTCTTATCTACCCTAGATACTGCATACATTATTGCAACAGCAATACCCAGACTCTGGCAACACACAACAACACAATCATTTCACCTTTTCAACAAGTAGCAGTATAATCAATTAATATATCAGGCAGTCAATCACTCCATACAGATTTTCAGATGTTTCAAATATTATAACGTTCCAGAGATGAACCAATGGGCCCAATAGCCACTTAAAACACACACACACACACACACAAACACAAACACACCAGCCACCAGTTCAATCCCCATTCCCTCCATATGGTAAGAGAGGATGGCAGCGAAGTGATGTGAGAGGAAACACTGTTCTCCTTAGGCTCCCTGCTGCAATTAATGAAGAAATTGCATTATATATTTATATAAATTTATATTTTGCAGTATATTTATTTCCCAGTCATTAGGATTCTGCCCCGAAGGACCGACATCCTCCTGTCTTCACCAGAGCACTCTCCGGAGAGTGCTCATTTTGTTTGGTCTAGATAACAAAGGGAGAAAATGTTTAATCTACTAAAAAGGTTGTTTCTTTGCCGTTTGTATTGCTGGGGCACGTATGTGTAAACATGTGGAATGAATGCTAGAGAAAAATGATGTATAGGTTTAATTAAATTACGAGAATATTAAAAGAAAAGGCTACAAGCAAAAGCATTATGCCATATATTAAGGGTCGATGGTATTGCTGGCTATTGGTTCACAGTAGACAATGATTTCATTTAAAAGCCCTTTTGGGTGTAATTTGCTTCACATGGCGGTGTGTTGTGCTGAGCAAGACAAATGCCAATGGAAAATGCTTGGGAAACATAGTACTTGTGAAAAAAAGTGTTCTGTTTGAGTGTTAGTGCTTATGCGTTTATTGATTGAGTTATCATTACAGGCCTATTGATACACAGAGTACAGCATTCAATGCTCAGGCTTAGTGAGTCCTGTGACAGGCCTATTAAACTCATTCATATGCCAATTATTCAATGCCTATATTCATGTTCTCCCCTATGTTTATTTAGCAGCAGTGGGCTGTACGGTACGTGTGTGGGCGTGTGTGCGTGTGCGTGTGTGTGTGCGTGCGTGTGTGTGTGTGTGTGTGT
>JACXGJ010015216.1:0-13804 GCA_016801105.1 Esox niger | reverse complement strand
GGGGGTTGTAGGTGACATGTGAACTATATGTGGGCATTTGTGTGATTATATTGGAGAGAAGAGTAATATAATGTTATTTATGAAACGGACCTGTAGTAGTTTATAAAAATAAATATAAACAAAGAGGGAGAGAAATGGATGGAGGTGGAAGACTGGTAGAGAAGTATGGAAAGTGACAGAGCGTTATCCAGTTGGGCCACCCTTAACTGTTTTATGTTGTCCGAATACAGGAAATGCGGTTTAGTCGACTTTATTCTTGTACACCAGTTTGTAATGGCAGAGAGAAGTGTCAAACTGCATTTTTAGTCATGTATACATGTCCTAATGGTTTTATTCGATACTTCGTCATGTTTGAATTCTCCTGCTGTCCTATTCATTGAGTTTATGGCCTTTCACTCTGTTGAGAAGTAGCCTATGTGAATTAAGATGGTTGTAGATTGACAGGTTGTCACTTTGTTTTTTCACCCACTGTTGTAAATTGAAACCAGCAGGTACGTGCGGTAAAATGTGTCAAGTATGAAGAACAAACTGCTATAATTTTATTTTTGTTTTAGTGATACTGATATTGTCCATCTTTGCTCGCTCGTTGCAGAGTTGAACACTATCTGTGTAGATCTTCATTGGGCTCCCATTCATTCTATTTGTCTCTCTCTTTCCCACTCTTTCCTTTGCTGTGTCTCTCGCTGTGTCTCCCTGTCTCTCTCTACCTCAGGTTGATCTCCTTCCAGGAGTTTGTTGCCTTTGAGTCGGTCCTGTGTGCTCCAGATGCTCTGTACATGGTGGCTTTCCTGCTGTTTGACAAAACAGGGAAAGGAGCCGCCACCTACGGTACGTAACCTTACCTCTTTGATTTGATCGACATCTTTGTTTCCAGCCCCCATGTATGATTTGTGCAGTATCTGTGACCAGTGTTATGCCGGTGACGGTTGGACGCACAGCACAATGGGATCATTTATAGCCTGGCTGTTAATATTGAATATTGAATGGAGATTTCTTAAAGAATCTTCTATGTAAACCGTATGACAGGGATTGGTAACATACACCCCACAATCCAAATCCGGTCCATTAGTGATGTTATTATGGGTCCCCCAAAATTTCTGTAAAATAACTACTGTGAAATTAAGCTTTTAATGTTGGAAATACGTTCCAAAGTATTCTGACAAAATAAGAGATCTTACTGGGTCTCATTTTGAGGTTATAAATATATATATTTTTCCCCTACACATGTCTGCTTGCATTATATATTGAGTTACAGCCTTGTGATTCGCTGCCGGTTGATTTGCATTAAAGAGCATGTGTACCTAATGGAGGGTCCACTAAGTGTTTATATACAAATGCCTTCTGAAAGTATTCCAGACCTGAACCGCTTCTCGTTTTACCGAATGACATATAGTCCCCTAATCTTGCGTTCTGTGTGTTATTGTACCAGCTTTGTACACAGTTTTGGTGTTATTTTGGCCCATTGTCAATGGGATTAAGATCTGGACATTTACTCCACTTTTAAGAAGATACCAAGTCACTGCACCCGTGCACCATTACCCGTGCACCATTACCCGTGCACCATTACCCGTGCTACATTACCCGTGCACCATTACCCGTGCACCATTACCCGTGCTACATTACCCGTGCTACATTACCCGTGCACCATAACCCGTGCACCATAACCCGTGCACCATTACCCGTGCTACATTACCCGTGCTACATTACCCGTGCTACATTACTCGACTGCTAATCACTGAACTCTTTAGCTCCAACCCGAGACTGACTTTGTCAGTGCCTGCGTGATGTAAAGATGCAACTGTGATTTGCAAACACAATTATTGTGTGCCATGTTTCTTTTTATTTTGTGCTATATTTCTATTTTATCTCTAACTTTTGTCGAATATTCTTTTTAATAAATTTTCCTTCAGATGTACTTCCTGAAAAATTCCTTCACCAGTGGGATTTCTATCTAGAAAATGTCAGCAACATGAATGGTTCACATTTGGAGGCCAGTGGTAATTTTATGCTTAATCTGGGTCAAATGGGAGCTTCCACAACTCAGTGTTTGAACACGTATGCAAGCAAAATATATTTAATTAAAAAAGATTTCCTACAAATATTTCCCCAAATAAACCCAATGTCATAATCCAATAATTTATTATGACCATCAGTTTGGAGTGAAATCAAACGGGTTTCTGCATGGTCTCTATGCAAGCCTGCCGACGGTGGTAAGGGAGGAATGGGCCCACCTTTTTCTACAGGCCGTCTTTCTTCTTCTTTCCCGGCTCCCATGTCATTGCAGCCCAGCTGAGGTATGGGCGGCATGGGTTGGAGTTGCCCTTCTGCCTTCTGAAGACTCCTTCCTCTCCAGCGGATTTACCCCCATGCAGCTCTTGGGGATCCTCATTATACTTCACTTGGCGGTTTACGGTCCAGGGTCGGGTTAGGGTCCGGGGTCGGGTTAGGGTCCGGGGTCGGGTTAGGGTCCGGGGTTGTATTTGGGTTGGGGTCGGGTTAGGGTCCGGGGTCGGGTTAGGGTCCGGGGTCGGGTTAGGGTCCGGGGTTGTATTTGGGTTGGGGTCGGGTTAGGGTCCGGGGTCGGGTCCGGGGTTGTGTTTGGGTTGGGTCTGGGTCCAGGGTCGGGTTTGGGGTCGTGTAAGTTAGGGTTCTGGTTACTGTTCGGGTTAGGGCTGGTCCTGCTTTCTGCTCCCGGAAAGTTCAAGAACCTGTCAGCCTTTTTTGGGGGGGCGTTCACTGATATCTTGGCAATATTTCCCAACCCCGAGGTGCCTCATTGCCCATATCCACCATTTGCCAACACAGAGCTAAAAAAACCTTGTGATGTCATAACCTTGATATACCACGACTGTCAGCCAGTGAGCCTCACAGGATTCAAATCACCCAGTTATACGATCTCTCTGTCACTATAGGAAAAGGTTGACAAAAATGTGTACTCAAAGTGGCAAAATTATATGTTTCTTTAATAGCCATCAGGTTCAATGGCTGTTACCTTATTCCCTAGGTTTGTAGGGAGGCCGTAACACTCGTCTAACTGGTGGTGGGGTGGGTTGGGTGGGTGGGTCGGGAAGGAGAGGGGGTTGTGATTGGCACGATTACCCAGAAGCCTTCGAGCCCAGAGGTGAGAAGTGGAGACATTTGCGCGTGTTGCTCATTTCGCATTTCCCTAATTGTTTAAGCAACCCTTGTGTCGGTCTACCACAGCCGCGCATTAAGACTGATTTGAAATGCAGTGCACATATCTCTGGCACAAACAGAGAGAAAGCAAATTCCATTCTAATTGTTGCTTGTCGGCAGGGAGTTAGATCATTGTCGTTGATTATTTATGCACATATGTAAATGTTCATATTTTAAAGGCTCAATTAGACTATTTACCTATGACGCGGTGTATCTGGTTTAGTCATTAAATGGTCTGTTGTTTTTGTGCCTTCTGAAAGGTTAATGAATGTAGCCCTGTTCGCTACTGTGGCCAAGCTAGGAGACTCATTAAGAAGTGGAAAATTGCATTACAGACATTACCCATACTCATATTCACTGTTCTGTCAGTGGCTCAGATTCGGCTAACATTTCACAGCAAGCAAATAACTTGTGACGGAGATTATGGTCTTGTCAAATTCACTTTATCGTGATCCATTACAGAATTTTCTCTTTTCTGTGTCTTTGCCTTTTCATCAGATTGAATGGCCTTCTTTATGTCAACCAAAATAGCAAATCGTTCCTTTATAACACATTTAAAATGTTAATTGCTGCAGCTTAGCTTCATTAAAGGCGGGTTGTTTTTACACATCATAAATGGCTTTCTTATTTATTTATTCTACATTCTTTTTTAGTGTGTTAATAACCTGTGTAATTTGTATAAATGCAGAAAAACTGATATTCTTGCATGAATGGGTGAATGGACTGTTAATTTTGAGTGTTTTTTATTTGAAAAAAATCCATAATTTGCCAAAATGGAGTTAATAAAATTGTGTCATGAAACGTGTGTTTAAAAGTCGATTGTACTTCAGCCAAAGAGATGGAAAAAAGGAGAACAAAAAAGGTTGCTTGAGTGTTGACAGGTCCATAAATGCTGATAGTATAAATGGCCGTTATGGGCTGGGGAATGGCACTGTAGTGTTACTCTGCCGCGTAAATGCTGTATTTTTATTGCCTCATTAAAGTGTAAAAACTACTCGAGCTGTCTTGTTCCAAAAGGTATGGCTTGGCCTAGCGGGGTGAAGAAAAACAAAAAAATCCCATTTCTTTAGGGTGCGTCCCCAAGGGCACCCCTGTTTTCTGTGTACTGCACTACTGTAGACAAAGGCCTGGGGCTCTAGACAACATTAGTGTGCTGTGTGAGGGACAGGGTAACGTTTGGGACTTACTCCTCTCATTTCTCTTTCATTTCTCGTTTCTCACCGCCCTCCTTTTAGTTACGCTCGTGCATACTAGCAGGTTAGAAACACTTTTTTTTTGTTGCTTCGTGTTGTAATCAGAAACAGGTTGCTCTGACTGTCTGTTTGTTTTGGTTTCGCCGCTAAGACTGTAATCTTTTGAACTCGTGTTCGACGTCTCTTTCTCCCACCACCCTGCATTACCCCGTACCGCCTGAAAGACTTGGTCTATAATTAGAAAAAGTGTGCCAGAAAATTTCTTCACAAAATGTCCTTGTGGTTCAAGCGAGCAGCACTAGCTGTGTCCGTGGGTCGTTGTTGAGGCCTACGGCTTCAGGAACGCGCGGCTTCCGCCGATATTAACACGCAGCCGTGTCTTATATCCCAGTGGTGTCGTGTCTTTGTCCGTTTCTCCTCAGAGGACATAAAGCAGGTCTTCAGCCAGACCACCAACCATCAGCACATTCCCTTCAACTGGGACTCGGAGTTCATGCGACTGCACTTTGGTGTGGAAAGGACCAAGCACCTCCGCTACGGGGAGTTCACCCAGTTCCTTCTGGTGGGTCATAGTCCTCTCTCTCTCCTGTCTCATTATTTCAGTTTTCCCCTGACTCTGTTGTGTTTCTCTTGTCCTTGAGTGAATTTCTCTCTATTCTTTGTCTGTGTGTCTGTTTCCTTCGGTTTCAATGCATTTTCACTCGCTGTCCTTTAATCCCCTCTCGGTTTCAGCATAACTTCTTCTGTCTTCCTGTCAGGTTTTTCAGATCCTTATTCATCACGGTATGGAGAACCCTGGGGCCGGGTTTACACAGGCAGGCCAATTCGGATTTTTTTCACAAATAGCCGTTCGACCAATCACATGAGCTCTGAAAAGGATCTGATCTGACTGGTTTAGTATTGTGTTTCCTGTGTGAACACAGTACAAGGTTGAAGGCACAAAGGGGGGTGCGTGCGTGTGTACAATATTTAATGCCTATCCAGCCATGGCCTGGCGCACATACGCCGCTGCCTCTATTTGGGCCTGTTTCCCCATATTGACTTGATTAGTCATTAATGAAACACTGTGGTTAAACTTCAGACGACACTGGAATTCGTGTTTCCATTACAGTGGAGCGACGTAGCCAGCCGCCAGTACCGGCCCACTCCACCTATGCCGACCCAGCCGAAACAGGTAGACACGTTCCTGAGCATAAAGGATCGTATCGGCCTCCCCGTCTGCTGCGCCATTCCGTCTGTATTCGTGGTGTGTGAGACATTTTCCAATTGGATGTCTAGACCTGAAATCGGGGGGGGGGGCGTGGGGGGGGCGTGGTTTGGCCTTGCCCAGCTTGAATCTACAGCCACTATATCCGAATGAGTTTCTTTTTTCTATTACGCTTAACTTGGACCAGATGGATTACGCACAGTGACGAACGCTGTGAGTGTGTGTGTGTGTGTGTGTGTGTGTGTGTATATGAGAGTGCGCGGGTGCCTCTGGATACACGTGGGTTTCCGTGATGTTTCCGTGTCGCCGGCCGTTAGGATGTAATTGGCATTTAACGGTGGCCCGGTTTGCGCCGGCGGTTTCCAGTACATCATACTAAAAGCGCTGTGGTAATGCGCATAGCTCAACTATGAACTGCGTGTTTCCCCTTTTATTCACTTCATCTGGTCAGTTTGCCCTGATTTCGTGGCTTTTATTTCATGTTAAATCATGTCAAGTGTTTTTCGAATGGGAAAGGAGAAAAAGATTTTCATGGACGAACTGGAATTGGCGAGAAGCCCTTCAACTTTATAGCATTAAAATATATATATATTTTTTTACTTAATGAATTTAATTTAATAAACTACTTTTACAAAGATTGTAACCCCCATCATAATAAAAATATTACAGATTTAATCAGTCTGCCTCCTAGCTAAACACTGCGTTATGTAAATAGTTACATCTTCTACAGCACGTGTTTGTTGCCAGTTGTCTTTCCTCACACACATTGTGTTTACACAGACGTTTTATAAATCCGTAATGATGACGACTCAAAAGCTCACAAGATGGGAATATCCCGAAAAATGTTTGCGCTGCAAATTTCTCACATGGGCTCTCTCGCCAATTATCGTCTCGATGGAAGCCAGAGATTCTCCAGAAAGTGTGCGGAGTGTGTCCAAAATGCCCACCCCCATATAGTGAACCACATTAGTCCAAGGCCACTGTAGGGCTCGGATTGAAAGTAGTGCCCCATATTGGGAATAGAGCGTGGTTTAGGATGCGTGTTTAAGTTTTATTGTTGTGGATACTTAGCGACTTTACCTTGTTGCGTGTTTAAGGCGGGCTTGGTGATGTATACCATACGAAGAGGTGGCAAATGTTATCCAATAGCTAGCTATGCCAGACTAGCTCGCTGCCAGCCACACATCTAGTTCTATAAGCTAACACACTTAGCATGGACAGGTGACATTGAAGTGGCTCTGTTATATTATGGCTGAGCTTTTTAAAGCTACATTCTGAGATCTGGGCCTGGCTCTCAATGCTTGAAATGTACCTGTTTCGCTGGACGAAAAAATCCCAGACTGTAGCTTTAATGTTCAGTAATGGCTTTAACCTGGTTTGTGCTGAAGGGAACCAGAGTGAACCAGAAGGATTCTGTGCTGTGTTTTCTCCCACAGGTGTTGCACTGTTTAAAGAACGTCAGCAGCTGGAAGGACACTGAAGCTTCTCGTGTTTAAAAAAAACAACAATAAAAAAAGTGGCACGTCAAACGTTTTTTTCTGTTGTCCAGTCCAAGGACAATTACAGGGTCGGTGGATGCTGTGATGGTCTGGGTATTTGTCAGCAGAACCTAAGCTCTTCTCCTGAAATGAAAACCATGTCTCTAAAACACTAATAGGTGCAATGACTTAGAGGGTTTTTACAGGCAATAACTGTAAACTGTTAGATTCTGGGTGGCAGCTGTTTTGTTCGTTATGTGTCCATTCCAGGCAGCTCCCAGCGAAAGTGCAGTGTTGTCTGTTTTTAGCTCTTTTCCCTTTTTGCACATTATGTTGTTGCCCTCTCTTCTCCTGATCGGACGACCCCGCTGCAGTTTTCCTTTTAATCTTCTTTTATCTGTTGTTGTTTTTTTCCCCTGACTTCACGTTTTTACAACTATTTAACAGAAGGCACAACTGTGACAATGGATGGCTGGCCAGGTTTACTCTAGCCTGACTATGATTTCCCTGAGTGATCTCTATATGGCGTTAAAGCCTTAGTGTCTGTCCCTGACACCCAGCTCTCACAAAAATGTGTTTGCACATCACACCTCTTTCAGGAGAATTGCCACTACTTATTCTCCCCTTTCCTTTCAGCTTTATGTAAGTGTCAGTCTCCTCAAAGTGTTCTCAGGGGTTAGTGAATGTAGCCGCGACGCTGTTAGGCAGGAGCATCGTCACTCAGCCAGACACGGGAATACGTGATCACAGCTTCTGATGGGCAGTTTGTTTACCGACTGTCTCACCAGACTTGTGATTGCAGGTAGTGATAATGGTTTTTAATCTCTGAGGCCCGCGGGAGTCTTCCCACGAGCCTGTCGGTTGTCTCTGCAGTCCAGCGAGGGCCAAGATGACGCGCGCGTGCGTGCGTGTTGTGAAAAGTGAGTAGTTAGGTGATTAGCCGGTGTGTGTGTGTGTGTGTGTGTGTGTGTGTGTGTGTGTCCTGGAGTGCCTTAATAGGGGATTTGTACTGGTGAGGCCACACAGCAGCCGTGGCGTCAGGAGAGAACGAGTTCTGCGACGCTGCCAAACACCGGCTGCCTGTAACTGAGAGGGAAAATGGCGTCTCGGGGCTCATCAGCAATCCCAGTTCTTTGGAAAGTGTGTCTCCGCGTGTCTCCGCGTGTCTCCGCGTGTCTCCGCGTGCCTACGTGTGTCTCTGCGTGCCTACGCGTGCCTACGCGTGCCTACGCGTGTCTCCGCGTGTCTCTGTGTGTCTCCGCGTGCCTACGTGTGTACGTTTGGAAAGAGCAGAAGAGAAAGAAAGACTTATCGTCAGTCATAAACATGGTATAAGAGGACACCATTTTGCACAGAAATCATGTCTTACTGGGCTGCATCTCAGTATATGGTGAGGCATCTGATTGCTGATCTGTGTGGCTGTGTGTCTGCCAGTCTCTCTGGGGCTTTGCATGTCTTTGTATCATTTAAAGGGTCCCTGAGTCATGGGAACTTATGAGTCAAAGCGTCCATATGAACTCCGAAGAGTTTCGGATCCATTTGCACATATTTCTGTGTGTTGCGTGTTTCTGCGTGCGTGCGTGCGTGCGTGCGTGCGCGCGCGCGCGCATCAGTGTGGGTTCTAATCTGTGTATGTGTTCCGGTCTTCCAGGAGATGCAGCTGGAACATGCACGGCAGGCTTTCGTTCAGAGGGACCGGACCCACAGTGGCTCCATCAGCGCCCTGGACTTTAGGGACATCATGGTCACCATCCGACCACACATGCTCACACCGTTTGTGGAGGAGAGCCTGGTGGCGGTGGGTCTGGCCTTCCTTCGTCCCTCTATGTCCCGCAAACGTGTCATTAACTCTCTGACAGAAAACCAGCCGCATGCACGCACGCACAGCTGTTTTGGTATCCTTTCCCTTTGTGCGTTTGAGCATTCCTTTTCCTCTGATTGTGGTTTTGCATGGTTGGGTGTGGGGAGTGTGTGACTGACGTGTCCTGTGTGTCTGTTTTTCTCATTCCTTGCGTGTGTGTGCATTTAATGTGTGCGTTTCTTTTGAACGTTCTGCATGTCTCCCGCCATGTCTGGATGTTTTTTTCTGATAACACAGTAGACGCTGTGATTTTTCCCTGTGTGTTTACCTGAAGAATGAGCCATCTCTCCCTTCGTGTTAGTAAACACAAACCTTCTGCCGTTACACAGGCATTTCAGACAACACTGATGAACCCAGCCTACAGACACAAACACACACACACACACACACACACACACACACACACACCCTGCTAAAATGATAAATAGTAAATAAAAAGCTCTGTTTGCCTAAATATTTTCTCTTCCCTCCCTTTGTGTGTCTGTGGATGGCCCCAGTGTCGATTTCATGGCTACTCAGTAATATGATGTTTCAGTTGAACAGCGTGAGACTGCTTGCTTTTGGATGTAGATAAATGTGTCTTTCTGTCAGAAGAGAAGAAGCTTCAACCTCCTTCTTGGCTTCTCTCCCTCACTGCTGCCCGTGGCGTGCTCTCCGACGTGTCTGTCAAGCAAACAGCGCCATCTAGTGAAAGGGATGGTTTCCACCGCTTTTCTCCCAGCCCCGCGCCCACGGCAGAACAAGACGAACATCACACAATAGTTCAGCCACTCTACTTTAATGAATCATTCCGTCTGGGAAAATGGTATCAAACGAGACGTCGACACTTTGACACCACCGAGTACTTTTAAGTACTTTTGTACTTAAGAGGGAGAGAGAATTCCTTCGACGATGAGAGAGTAATGTTGTGGGCTCGTAGGAATGTGAGCAGTGGGAACTCACGTCCAGTCGCTATTTAAATGGACCTCATTCTATTTTTTTTCTCCTTCACTGCTGCCCTCATTCCTTCGTTAAACAGAGCGCACAGCTCTGACAACCACCACTCTGCTTTCCGTAAAGCCTGTGTGTGTGTGTGTGTGTGTGTGTGTGTGTGTGTGTGTGTGTGTGTGATGACTACCCATGTTCTATCATAATCCTTTCCATGCCATTAGCTGTGTAGGTGTTCCTGAAGGATGTGACAATAAGACAGTGTGTAGACTCCAGGTCATCACCGTGGTAGCGGGTGTTGCCCTGTAACGAGGCAAACCGCTGTCTTTTCATTGTTTTGGATGGGAGTTTTGCTCTGGTTGTGTCTGTCGGCATTGGCTTCATCTTTGCATGTCTTTGTGTTTACTGTGAATAGCGTGGGTTCACTCTGTTTTGGCCCCCTTCCTCCCACCCTCCCAGGCCGCCGGGGGCAGCACGTCTCACCAGGTCAGCTTCTCCTACTTTAACGGCTTCAACTCTCTCCTGAACAACATGGAGCTCATTAGAAAGATCTACACCACACTGGCTGGGAGCAGTAAAGCTGTGGAAGTCACTAAAGGTTGGTACACGCACACACACACACACACACACAGTGGTGTGTGTGTGTGTGTGTGTGGTTGTTTTGCTTTGTTTGTTTTCTCTTTTCCACCCCCGCCCTGCTGCCCACCTCCTCTTTCTCATCCGCATAGCCCGAGCCCCGCTGGACGCGTCCCAACAGAAACGTTTACCCAGAGTGCCTAGCGGCAGTGGCGGCTCTCTCACTAAGCCTGTATGTGTCGCATCCTGGAGAGGCCCCTGAGAGTCTTGGATCCGCTCGGTTCTTCCCAGACCCGTTACAGGGCAGTGGCTCAGCCCAGTCCTGGTCGGTGAGGGGTCCCTGAGGCGCTGGTCTAAAACCCGGTTAAGAAAACGTCGGCGGCTGGAACCGCCACAACCCAGAGACACTAATACAAGTAGCCTCACATAGAGCACTTATATTTCTCCTGTTCAAAGGCAAAGTTGTTATTCGTCTCAGCTCCATATCGCGGTCCCGTTCCCTCTAACTCAGAGCTCCAACTAGTTCCTCTCCCCGAATTGCCTAAGGGGAGCACTGTAGGCTCTGTCAGTCTCTTTCCATCCGTCTCTTTCTCTCTCTCTCTCTCTCTCTCTCCCCGTCTCTCTGTAGGTCTCTCTCTTCGTATTTCTGCCTGCCACTCCACCTCTCTTTCCAATTGCTTTCCCCTCTCAGACGGTTCTGGCCAGATGCTGAATCATGCCGCCACATGGCTGAGGTTCTGGGTATGTGAGCTAGATGCTATCGGGTCCTTATCGGGGGTGTGGGTCCGGGCCAGAGTTCTCTTGGCTGTTCCCACTGTGGCGGCCCGGCCCTGGTCATTAGGCCCCATTGGGACCTGGTCTGTGCGTGCGGAGCTCCACGTCTCTCTCTCCTCCTCGCTCTCTCTACCCCTTGACCCTGGCTGACCGGCGTGATTGGTTCCGTCTGGGCATCGGGGGCACTGTTTCGGTTTGGGACGTCATTGCTGTGGTTGCTGCACCCACACCCTAGGTTCCTGGGGGAGGGCTGATTGCAGCGTTAACGTCGGTGAAGCGAAGGACAGTGAATCACTGTGTGTGTGTGTGTGTGTGTGTGTGTGTGTGTGTGTGTGTGTGGACAGACAGGTGGTGGTTTCCGTTAGACTTAGATGAGCGGTCTGTCGGGGGGCGGGAACCCAGACGTGTGACTTGTCCGTACGTCTGCATGTGACACCGTTTGAAGAAGAGACGGAGCGTTGGACTGGCCGTTTGAACGTCCAACCGGTAACTGAGCGTTGCCAGATCAGTTCCTTGAGTTTGCAAGCCGAAAAAACATCTTTCTGTTATGTTTTACCCCAGTTGCTCCCAGGTCCTTGCTGTAAATGGGAATGTGTACTCAGTCACCTAGTGAAGTCATACTTTCCTGTGATCTTTGTGTATAGACTGACAGGTTTTTCTTTTTCTGGACTGACTTTGAATCTGTCTTTATGTTTATGTTTTATGACTGACTAGTGATCTTTGTGTATAGACTGACTGGTGATCTTTGTGTCTAGACTGACTGGTGATCTTTGTGTGTAGACTGACTGGTGGGGATTGTGTATAGACTGACTGGTGGGGATTGTGTATAGACTGACTGGTGGGGATTGTGTATAGACTGACTGGTGATCTTTGTGTATAGACTGACTGGTGATCTTTGTGTATAGACTGACTGGTGATCTTTGTGTGTAGATATTGTTATCAAGGTTAGGGTTATGGCTAATGGACAGACTTGAGAGCCTGGGGGATCTGAACTAATTCCTGCTCCACTGTAGCTTGGTGTGCGACAACAAAATAGCAACACATTCCTGCTCTTTGAATGTTCACTCAGTACTCCAGAAGTTAGGGATGGAGTCCAAAATGGCGCCAGAAGCTGGTCACACGACAGGAGATTTTGGACACATCCGTCATCAAGCCATTCATTATGGACGTAACCTAACACTTACTGTACACATCCACTGCCTGCCCTTCCAAACATCACATTAAGTCTTCTCCGTTTGATGGCTTTTATAAACAGGAAGTACATGTGGGAACTGACACCGGGATAATATTGACCTTCTGATCACTGTGCTTGTGTACTTGATGTTGGACTTGTGGCAAAGAGAGATTCCTAACTGGTGATACCTGTTGAATCACAGGTAAACACGAGGAGAGGTGGTGTGGAGAGTGCCCACGGTGCCCACAGTGCCCACGATGCCCACGGTGCCCACAGTGCCCACAGTTGTCCTGAAGCTGACGTTCCAGCCTCTCACTCTCCCCTGTCCTCATTCTCTCCTATAACAGAGGAGTTCATCATTGCTGCACAGAGGTTTGGTCAGGTGACTCCCATGGAGGTGGACATCCTGTTTCAACTGGCTGACCTGTCTGAACCCAGGGGGTGAGTCACACACACACACACACACACACACACACACACACGACTAGACCTCAAAGTAGGCCCTATTTAGTTTAAATAGCTTAATCGCAGTCGCATTCAAGATACACAATTATGCAAACCAGACCACACTTGATTAGCCCTCTCAGCTGAATGTTGCATTCAATGAATTTCAGCGATATTAAATAAAGCTAAGGGAAGCGTTCAACGCGCTGCCGTCTATTTGGCTCTGTGCACTTTCATATCCACCTATAGCATTTGTTTCTCCACGCTAGTTGTCGGTTGACTGCGTGCCCGCTAACCCGCCGGGCTGTCATTGGATCACTGACACTCGTCAGACCTCTGGGTCCCGGTCATTTCTGTGATCAGTGCTGATGCTGGGAAAGGAATCCCCTTTCACTCAGCTAAGCCCTGAAAACTCTGGATTTAAGGAACGCACACACGCACAAACACACACACACACACACACACACACACACACACACACACACACAGACGTTGTAGAGATTTCTCGGACACCCTCGTGGTTTCTATGGTTGTGTTCAGTCCGCGTTCCGTGCGTCTCGCGCCATACAGCCGACCAGCAGCACAGGACACCGGTAATTTCAGGCCCTTTCTGAGCACCTTGTTATGGTTTCTGGGCAATGGGATACTTTAATAGTCTCCCCTGCCTCTGATTGGACATGCAGGAGGTAATTGCTCCCAATAATCACAGGGGATTCAGCTGCTTCCCAATCCGAGGGAACGTCAGAGGCACGTTACACGGAGGCCCAAGAATGTCAGACATGTTTTGGTTTTGTTTGGATGCAGTCACGTTGGGGGGGGGACAGACAGACGATTGTTGAATGTCATATATCGTTGGAGTAAATTGTACCCAGGGTGAGAGAAATCGTAAATAATAGTCTTGGAGGAAATGTGGGACTGTGAGCGGGTATCGGGAGGGGTCCTGGAGGAAATGTGGGAGTGGGTGTCGGGAGGGGTCCTGGAGGAAATGTGGGA
>JACXGJ010015214.1:0-13801 GCA_016801105.1 Esox niger | reverse complement strand
TCATTGCACCTGTTGTCTCGTTTAGCGCACCTGATCATCATTTAGTCATTCCCCTCAGTATATATGTTCCCTCTGCTCCCTTTGTCTTTGTGTGTTATTGTCTCTACTCAGAGCAAATGTCAGCTCCATTAAAACCATTTAACATACCAGCTCCGCAGTCCGCTCCATGTCTTCAGCCTTCCGTAAAGCCTGACAGTTGCAAATATTTGATTTTATGATAAATGAATGGATACATTTGGTTGTGGCACAATCCAACTCAGCAATTGCTTGGATGTAGTGAAAACATGAGTGATTGAGTGGTAACGCTTCATCACTACATAATGGGAATTCTGTGTATTTAGGTCCAGATGTAATGCAGTGATGAACATACTGTTCATCAGTGTTGATTTTATATGTTGCTGGACGGTGACACATATCCTTCTGTGAACAGGTCTTGTCTTGGGAGAGTTAGTTAGAATCGTGGAGAGTTAGTTAGAATCGTGGAGAGTTAGTTAGAATCGTGGAGAGTTAGTTAGGCTACATTTAGTCCACGTGTTTGAATGAATTGAAATACATTGCCCTGTTTTTCAACTCTGTTTAAGACTATTTGATCTTTATTGTGAAAGTCTCACTATAAAATTGTAAAAGATAGAGGTGACGGCAATGATCACATTATGAAGAATAGCGGTGATGATTGTATTCTAACAATATGAACAATACTGGTGATAACTCAATTATTACATAGTAAAGAATGTCTGTATTATAATATAATGATGAACAGATGCCATGACAGTATTATAACATGATGAAGAAAAATCGTGATGACAGTTTTATAACACGATGAAGAATAGCGGTGATGACTGTTATAATAATGAACAGATGTGATGACAGTATTATAATGTAATGAAGAATAGAGGTGATGACTGTTATAACATTATGATGAACAGATGTTATGACTAGTGATGACTAAGAGAATAGTCTGTTGTTGGTGGTTGACTTTCAGTAAGTAGTTCGAACAAAAGATGTGTTATATATTTCTTTACATCTACCAAAAAATACAATAAAACATATAACTGTCACCAGCCATAATTTTCACCACATTCAACTACAGGTCACACTTTATGTTAGCTAACAGTTTGCTGACGTTTGCTAGCTAGCTACAGTAAAATCACCTTGCCAGCTGTTTCTTAGCTGGCAAGGTGATCGTGTTTTTGTCAGCTCAACGTAGCTAACGTGAAGCTAATCTAGTACATTTGTTTAATGTTGGTAGGGTTCACACAATAGCTGAATTTGCAGAGCTACAGTAGTGAGCCAACCAATAGCGCAAACTAAAACAGTATTACAGCAGTACTTTTGGTGGCCCCCTCCCTAACTGCTCTTGAGAACCTTTTATTTAATCGATCACTGATTCCCTCTGCTCGAACCAGAGCACTGATTCCCTCTGCTCGAACCAGATCACTGATTCCCTCTGCTCGAACCAGATCACTGATTCCCTCTGCTCGAACCAGATCACTGATTCCCTCTGCTCGAACCAGATCACTGTTTCCCTCTGCTCGAACCAGATCACTGATTCCCTCTGCTCGAACCAGATCACTGATTCCCTCTGCTCGAACCAGAACACTGATTCCCTCTGCTCGAACCAGATCACTGATTCCCTCTGCTCGAACCAGATCACTGATTCCCTCTGCTCGAACCAGATCACTGATTCCCTCTGCTCGAACCAGATCACTGATTCCCTCTGCTCGAACCAGATCACTGATTCCCCCTTATGAACTCTTACCACTGTTGAATAATCACTGGGGGAGGACACATGACAGAGAACAAAAGCATTTTGTCTGCCTTTGTTCTTCAAGTCATGTGTACTGTCAGATGTCCAAATGGAAAAATTGAGGTTGATCAAATGTTTTACTAATGCAAGTTGGGGGGGGGCATCCCAATAATCACCACAGCACCCTAAAACCTCCCCACAAAGACAGACCCTTCTGTCTCATTTCCCAAATGTTCGACCGAGGCGAGGGGGAAATCACATTATTTGTGTGACATACACCAATAAACACATTGGGGTCATCAGGCCTGGGAGCAGATGGTAGGAAGATCATAGAAAAGGGGATTAATCTTCTGGGACTGCAATAACTCCACTTTTGATCGTGGCTTTAATCCTCCGTCCTGACAGACCCTCTCTGACACCGACCGTAAGCTGTGCTCTGGTTGGACACGCGGTCCTGCTCTCCATGGAAGGGAATGCGCGACCGCAGACGGCAGTGGTCTCATAGAAACATAAGGGCCAGAAAATACGCTCCCCTTCGAGTCACTGTTAACCGCTGCAGTCATCACGTTTGGAAGACCCTTTTGGGTTGGGTTCCCTCTGGAGGGTTCCACCAGGCATCACCATCCCCCCCCCCCCCGTGTGTGTGTGGTAGTTGGACCGTGGCCAGGGGCGTGGAATACAATGGGTGTGGGTGCTGGTGGGAGGGGGCAAAGGGGGGCGTGGCTGTGTGGGTGTGGACAGAGCGCTGTTCCAGCTGCCCGCTGCGGGGAACCCCCCCCTCACGGCCCTCATTTAAACCCTGTGTTGCCCCCTCTACTCCAGCCCTAATCTACAGCTCCGGTCAGGTCCCCAACAGAGCGGGGAGACGTTCAGTCACCCCCCAATCGGAGCACACTCTAATTTCGACCTGACTGGTCTCTCAGACAGTGGTCTCTGGATCTTTAATTAAGAACACTCTTACGTATTGGTTTAGTGTAATGATATGCACAACATGACCATCCGCCTCACGTCATGTGAAACACGGATCGATACGAAGTCGAGCAGACAAACGTCTCTTCGGAGCTCACCCGCAGGCACGACTGTTTCATTGGGACGCAGACGGAGATGTTCAGATATGTTCCAGCCGTCTCTGAAACATGCGAGCTACAAAGGAGAGCTCTGTCTGCTCCTGTGGGTTTTCACAGGCGGGCTTTATATGCTGTTGTGTAATAACATGTTTAGGTGGAAGTGCCCTGGGGGCATGGGGCAATCCCCAGAGGGGAAACAGGGGAGAAACAGGAGGTCTGTTCACGCTTGCAACCCTCATTAGAGAGTCATTTTGTTCCTGGTCTTGTTTCCTTTCATGAGGCAGAAAATTGTTTTGAAAACAAGCATGGACAACGGAAACATCCTAACGTACATTTTCTTCATTTCCATCCCACCCCCGACTCATTCAAGAGTTGAATAACTCCCCGGTCACTGCTGCCGTCAAGAGCCCTGCTGTCAAGTTTTTGAGGCAGTTTTTCTCTTTTCCTCCATCTTTCTTTCCTCATCCCTCGCTCTAACTGCAACCCCCCTCTGTCTCCTGTTCATTATACAGTCTGCTTGAAGACCGATAAGGCTGGGAATATGAATAATGTTTCACAACACTGCTTTTATACAACCGACTTCCTGTTCGCTTCTTGGGTGTGGTAAGATGTGACATCACATTGTAGTCAGACCTTTGGTCAAAATCCCTCTGCCTCAGTCCAACTCTGGGGCAAATAAGGTAGAGCGTTGCAGATAGAATTCCAATGAAAAGAGCAGACGTGATTCCTTGTCCTGACTCTTCCAGGGTGCTGCACGTTTTGTTTAATTTATGGATTTGTATGTGAAACCATTGAACTCAGTGCTGGCTGGGGAACTGTTCTCATATGGTCTTTGCCTCAGTCTTTTATCTTTAATGTGTTCCCTCTATGTCGTCTTTCCCCCGAATGGATGGATTTTCATTCTTCTGTTTGAGACTGAGAAATACCCTTTTCTACATGTATTATGATCCATTGGTTTTCCCTCAAACAACAAAAAACTCTCTTTAGAACAGTTTTCTTTACCGAATGGTTGCTGGCAGTAAGCCAGAGGAGCTGAACAATAAAATACAGTGACCGTATCAACTTGTTACTTTGAATATTATCTCATTCACATTTATTTCCTTCTACCAGCTACAAAGGTTTTTCTGTTCCTCGTGTCCCTTTTATGTCCTTACACTCTTCCTAGTGATTAGAGGCTCTCTGCTTCTGTTTTTCATCCTCTCCCGTTCACTCTTTCTGTCTTTGCCTGACTCTCTTTCACTCAAACCCACACTCAGTCTCTCTGTCTTTTCTAGGCGAGGGGGAGGATCTGTGTTTTGAAATAGGCCCAACCCCCACTGCTCTCCCAGTCAGTGAAAGGCCGGGCCAAGCAAGGCTGTCCAAGGCATTATCCAAACACTAAAACGCGCAGACACACACACACACACACTCACACACACACACACACACACTCTTTCTCTCACAGACACAGTCGCTGCTGCCAGCCCTCCACTTACAGCTCAAGCCTCTCAAAGCTGTTTTTCTTGTGGAGATCAGCACACGGTTACGCCAGACAGCTGGCAGTTGAGAGACGACAGGGAAGACAGAGGGGAGAAGGGTGAAGAGGAGCAACACAACCCGTTTAAACTTCTCCCGGAGGTGTTCACTCCTCTCCCCGTTTCGGGGCAACTCCTCCGGGACCATTTGAGGAAGTGAGGAGAACCCTGAGTTCACATGACATAATCAGAGTGAATGGGTTGCCATGGTAACTGACACTGGCAGCCTGACCCGAGAAAACTGGATGTTGTATGGAGGAAGAGCATCGGAGGTGGCAAGCGAGCGAAAGTAACAGGGACTCGTGGGAGGGGAGAGGGGACAAGGGAGTTGGGAGCGGAGGAGCACGACTGACGTCCAGAATGGAGGACGGTTTTTCCAGCTACAGCAGCCTCTACGATACTTCTTCTCTGCTGCAGTTCTGCAACGGTAAACAAATCTCCTACTCGTCATTGTTCTGTACGTGCCACTAATGGCATGTCAGTGCTGCCCGGTGGAAGTTAACGCCACAGAAGTAGTCCCTGTCGGCAAGGCTGATGTCTGCAGGCGCCAGGCTATTCTGGAGCTCGAGCTCGTTTCAGGGTTTTGATGAAAGTGAAAGTTTATCCTTTGTGTCTGGTAGACTTAAATGGGATTGTAGGCTATAGGCTACATGACTTTCAATTCAAACAAAGCATGAAACGTTATTTAAATGTAAACTTTAAACGTGCCAAGACGTGTGTATTTATTTTTGGAAACCTGCAGAGAAAGTGTTCTTGCCAAGAATCTGGGTCAAAGGATTGCCTAAAGATGCTCTGCAGAAGCAGGGCTAAAAATATTTAAACAAAGAGTACAGGAAAGGGATCCAGGATTTAAACAGTGGTGAGGTTATGCCCCTGGTTTCAGATGCTGTGTTTCTCTGTGGCTGTTGGGCTCTCACAGTGCATTGTGGGTGCGTCCCCCCCTCACTGGCCGATCACCTTCCGCTTGTATCCGCTGGACAGTTCAGGTGTGATGTCATGACTGGGGGGAGGAAGTGGAGGTTATTAGTGGAGTGACCGAAGGTGCCATGACACATCACTTTGTCACAGCCAATCAATCTCTCTTATCAACACCGCCTGACGCCGGCTTAGATAAATAAAACACTGGCTGGCTGTTACGGTGGCACTGCTGAGCCACAGGGAATGGTAGCCTCTAGATGCTGGTCCTCAGACAGTTCTGTGTTGGCCATACTAATGCCAAAGTCCAGGATTCCTATATGTGAAGCTGATCCACAGTCGGAACAAAATACCCAGAATATTCGAACACAATCTAATGGCGCGGCTGGTTGGTGAAAAATCCATGACAGAGGCAAGTCCCAAACATGTTGTGCTATGTGGTGTTAGGGACACGCTGACAACGTCAAGCGTATTAACTCCGGCATGTTGGGTTACCTGAAAAACAGGTGTGGGCTGGATCCCAAAATAAAGGCAGCTTTCATGACGATGATTACGGACAGTTTACAAATGATCCTGTAATCTGACGCAAAAAGAAAGCTGATTTACTAGAACATGACTTCCTGCAACCCTTTACTGTAATGGTCAAAATCGAGTTCCACTGGATTCACATATTAAATCTGAACACTGACTGAAGTCGTTTTGTTATTCATCTTCTTCCAGCTAAAGCATATGACACTATCTAATCGTTATACAATGTTCACATATTCTCATTTTGGGGGTAAATTTCTTTTCTTTTTAAGCAAGAAAAAGACCGGAGTGCTTAAACGCTTATGTACAGGGAATTGACCAAATGAAGTTGTAGCTGTGGAAAAACAATACTCTAAGGCGCTGTGTCTGGAAGAGTTAAGCCTTTAGTTCATCAGCTGTTACATAGCAAATATAATAACAGACAAACACACTTTGACTATCAGGCATGTCTGCATTCATTCTGAGGAAGGCCTGGGAGCCCCAAAGCTTTGGAGCGTTTTGTTGATTAGCTTGGCAGTAGCAGCTAAAACAAAGGCCTTTCACCACTGCACAAGAGAAAGTGCCTCAGATTCTTCAAAGTGTAGACGGTTTTATCCTATACTGAATTAGGTTGCTGTAGAGTAAGTTTAACCGTTATTTCCATTAAGTGCCTCTCAGTGTCTTTATAATTCAGGGTATATCAGCACTGCATCTTAGATTTCTTTTGCACTCTAAACTCTGCCTTGGCTGTTTGTAATTACTTCCGTAAGTCTTGTTCCTTCCAACAAACCAGGAAGACTAAACAAACCAAGCTGTTATGAATGTGAATACATTGCCAGGGATTTTCCAGTATTCTCCCCCTGGAATGACCGATACTGAACCACTGACACAGCGGCCGGGTCCAAATGAATCAAGGGGGCCTCATTGTTCCGACACGAGACCTAATTGGGTGATTGAGTGCAGTCTGAGCTCTGAGATCACCCGATGGCGCTCAGGCCAGCTGTAGCCCTGCATGTAGAAAAGTGATGTCATTTTGTTCTTGAACATTTCATGTGTTAGTGATCAGCCAACCAGACAAGCGGTGGCTGGGGGGGGCTGGGTCAGCGAATCAGCAAACCAGAAAAGCATGCTGTTTTCCCAAAGGGGGTGGGGCTACTGAGGGACATTAGCCTGATTGGCAGTTCAGTAATTATCAGGCAATGGCGTTTCTAGGAGGGGGTCTACAGTATCCTGCACAACTCAAATGTGCCTTTAATGAAGATGATTTAAGATATTTTTTTTACTGTAACACCTATGTGTTTGTCTTGACACTGACAGTGACCTGGCCTGGTAACAGTCACCTACTGTTAATGAAGGATCAGCCAATAGGCAAAGTCAGGTTGGCATTCTAGGCAGTTCACTGTATTTCCCTGGAACAAGGGAAAGTGGCTTCTCCAACATGCCCTACATCCCGTTATACTTCTGGGACTCCAGTGCCCGTAGTACCCACAGCATCCCCCATGTTGCCAGGAGATTGGAATCTTGGCACACAGAAGGGGTGGCACGGGTTCCTTCCCCCACTGGTGTTTTGTAAGACCATTGATAGAAGCACATGCAAAGGGATTAGGGCTGAAATCCCACTCATGTTACCAGGCGCAACAGACAAACAAAAGGTTCAGGGGGCAGGTTAGGTCATTCCAACACTCTCGCAGCCTTTGACTCCAGTCTTGTGCCTGGTGCGAAGCTCTGGGAGCTTAACAGAATCCTTAATCCCACTGCACCCATTCTACAGTGCCACTGGATGCCCTTGGTTTAGACACAGGATGCTACTGTAACAGCCACTGGAGGCCCTTGGTTTAGACACAGGGTGCTACTGTAACAGCCACTGGATGCCCTTGGTTTAGACACGGGATGCTACTGTAACAGCCACTGGAGGCCCTTGGTTTAGACACAGGGTGCTACTGTAACAGCCACTGGATGCCCTTGGTTTAGACACAGGGTGCTACTGTAACAGCCACTGGATGCCCTTGGTTTAGACACGGGATGCTACTGTAACAGCCACTGGAGGCCCTTGGTTTAGACACGGGATGCTACTGTAACAGCCACTGGAGGCCCTTGGTTTAGACACAGGGTGCTACTGTAACAGCCACTGGATGCCCTTGGTTTAGACACAGGGTGCTACTCTAACAGCCACTGGATGCCCTTGGTTTAGACACGGGGTGCTACTGTAAAAGCCACTGGATGCCCTTGGTTTAGACATGTGGTGCTACTGTAACAGCCACTGGATGCCCTTGGTTTAGACACAGGTTGCTACTGTAACAGCCACTGGATGCCATTGGTTTAGACACGGGATGCTACTGTAACAACCACTGAATGTTCTTTGTCAGTCAACATGATCTTGTAACCAGGAAACATAGACTCGGACACGAAAAAGTACATTCCTTAATCCCATGCATGTTTGAGTTGGCTTAGTGGGATGGTGATGCACACGTCTGGGGTGCTGGAGTCTCACTCTTCCACTTGGGGCAGTAGAGAGCCTGGTGGTTGGAGTTTGGAGACACCACCCAAACGGTCTCAGGATTTTACAATCCATCAGTCAACAAGATAAAAAAATCATCCACAGCAACATTGAACGAAGATGCCACTGGTGGACTGTAACAAACTACCATGTGGAAACCCACACTGGGTTTGGATCACATCGGGCAGCACGTAAATGACATAGCACACCATTATCTGGTTCCAGTTACCGGCCCGACAGCGCCACATTACACCCTGTGGCCGAAAATCACAGAACGTGTCTTTGAACCTAATGGCTCCTGTCGCTCTGAATTAGTGTCTTTACAATCAAAATCAATTACTAATTTGTCAAACTGCGATTTATGCCTATAACCCGCTGATGCTTTCTGAAGCAAACAGATACAAGGAACCTGCTTGGAAGCAGCAGGAAATCTCTTTCCCTGGGCCTCGAGTCAACAGCTGGAACACAACACACGTGTCAACAGTATACTGTAATAAATATTGATCCATGGGCACAATAACTCATAAACAGCTGCTGATTTGTAAGATTGGCTATTGATTGATTCCCTTTAGCTGTGGTGGGTTCTCTGTTTCTCGGTCGTTTGTCAGTCGTTTCAGTTCAAGCTGTTCTCCACCAATGGACTATATAAGCCTTAGTCACTCTTGATGCGAGAGATATTTCAAGTGGAATTTAGTCTGTCATGGCACCTCTTCTACCACCTCATCTACGAGGAAATTTGGTCTGAGTAGCCAGTAAAACAGGCACCCTGGACAAGTAAATTACTGTTTCATGGAACATCGGGCTCGTCATTCCATGTTGTTTATCTAACATGTACAGGCACCGAATGGGCACGGCTTCCCTTTCATCTTTATTCTCTCCCTTTTATTTTCTCCTGACCCACAAACAGCGTCATCAACCCATGACCAATAAAAACAATGAGGCATACATAGAGCCAAATGTGTCGAAAATACATAACGTGTGGCTAATGTTCCCTGATGCAGCCCTCGGCGAGGATCTGTCTGTGTGAGTGCTGTTCTTTGGGCCAGAGGGTGTTTTCGCCTCTAGGGGTGTGACTGTGTACGATACAGAGAGATAGCGAGGTCATGAAACACACACGGGGTAACATATAGCTCCTGCTTGGATCCTCCAGATGCATTCTGTTCAATGCCTTTGAATACCAACGGGAAGACATCAAGCAAATGCTGTCTTCGACTGGACGTGGGTAAGTGCTGGTGAAGGAGGTTCACTACTGTTTCGGGATTGTCGTTCAGTACAGGGATCCAGAAGGGTCATAAATCATGAGCATTTCAGCCGAGGGATCCTGAAGAGAAGACATTTCATGCTATAACCTTGAGAGAGTCTCCTCAGTTCTCAGCTGAATTGTGTCTCACTTGGCCTGGAATTGTGTCTCAGTAAACACTGACCTAATCTCTGTTAACCCAGAACTAAAATTGCGTGTAATTTGGTCCGACGCCTGATTAAGTTCAGAGTCCATGCTGTGTTGAGAGAAGACACTGGAAACAGAATGAGGAGTTTCAGTCTCTCTCTCTGTGTGAATTGGAGCCAATTTAGACGACGCCAATTGCTGTGACAACTATATAATTAACGTAATATGTAAATGTTCTTTTAACGCTAGCAAGGAGAGACTCATGCTAGGCTGTAAAGCAAAACCTGTGCATGGGCAGCATTTTGGCCAGACCCAAGACCTGAAAGACCTTCAAACTCACTGACAGTATTGTTTACCACGACGACACTAGCATCTACATGCTTCAAAGAGTAGATGATGTAGCGAGTTATATCGGGCACTGCAGAGATCTGTACTGGACTCAATGGGACAAATATCCCTTCTCCTTCTAAATATCGGACGATGCTAACCCCTGCTGCTTTTTGCAGAGGATGTGGCCCTGATGGCATCATCGGTCTGTGACCTCCAGCCGAGTGCGAAGCGGTTGGGATGAGGATTAGCACCTCGAAATCTGAGGCCATGGTTCTCAGCAGGAAACCGATGGATGCCTCCCCCGGGTAAGGAATGAGGCGTTACCCCAAGTAAAGGAGTTCAAGTATCTCAGGGTCTTGTTCGCGAGTGAGGGGAAAATGGAGCGGGAGATTGGCCGGGGAATCGGAGCAGCCTTGCATTCGCATTACCGCACCGTTGTGACGAAAAGAGAGCTGAGCGGGAAGGCAAAGCTTCCCGTTCGATATACTGGACAGTTTTCCTTCCTCACCTATGTTCATGACCGACAGAACTAGATCATGGGTACAAGCGGCTGAAAGGAGTTTTCTCAGAAGGCTGGCTGGCGTCTCCCTTAGAGATAGGGTGAGAAGCTCAGTCATCCATGAGGAACTTTCGATGCTCTTTTGCATCGAAAGGTGTCAGTTGAGGTGGTTGGGGCATCTGGTAAAGTTGCCGCCAAGACGTCTCCCTGGGGAGGTGTTCCAGGCACGTCCAGCTGGGAGGAGATCTCGGGGTAGGCCCAGGACTAGGTGGAGAAATTATGTTTCGACACTGGCCTGGGAACGCCTCGGGATCCCCCAGTCAGAGCTGGTACATGTAGCTCGGGAAAGGGATGTTTTGGATCCCCTGCTGGAGATGCTGCCCCCGTGACCCGATACCGGATAAGCGAATGAAGATGCCATGCCATGCCATGCTCATCTCAGGCATCCTATTGTGTCCTAATTGGTCAAAGGTACTGTACCATTTATACTAATGAGGGAAGATTAGCCATTAAACGGAAAACAATTAAATAGAAGGACAACCTGGACTGGTCCAATAAGAAGCTGTGTTTTCCGTTTCCTGTTGTGTGCTCAGTCAATACAAACCCTAATGTGAAAGGAATTCAGCACGAATGTCAAGAGTCAGGAAACAAAAGGTGTTTAGCCTATTAACTAATATTGTCGCTCACAGGATTATTTGGATAATTTTTATTAAAGTTTACAAATGTTTCACTGAAAATATTATGACCATTAGAGGAAATCTATTTAAATTACAAGTGGATCATTCAGTTGACCTTAATTATTTAAGTGTTGGTTGATTGCTAATTATATGCACAAGCATATCTCCGTGCCCCCAATGCCATTGCCCACCACAGACAGGCTTGGCCTTATAAATCAAAGTCAGGTTTTAATCGTCCCTGTTTTCATCTTACAGGATATAATTATCCTCATGTCAGTAGGTGTTTCTCCCAGAGCCAAATCATTTGATTGGTTGATTGCTGTTGTTGCAGATGCTAAAAGGCATGATGGCCGGTAGATTGTGTGAATTTGTACGATGTCGACATCTGTCAGTGTCAAAAACGTTCCCTGTTGTGTCCAAGCAGCGTTTTATGGTTTACTCTTTCCCTCCAAAGATGAGTTAAATATTACTTACGCTATGAACAAGGTTGCCTTTCTGGAACTTTCTTCTATGCCGACTTAATCTTTCAAGGACAGACTAAATAAATAAACAATACCACACGTCTTTCATAACTCAATGGTATTAGTGATACAAAACAGTCTTCGTTCCTATCCTTGGGTTTTTTCTGCTTTGCTTATTCAGACAAATCACCTTTTTGCAGTTTTTTTATTGATTATCTTTAGCATTTCAGAAAAGGAAAGGACATAACAGCCTGTGGGCTGTAACTTGGAAAGAGAGAGGCGGAGCACTTTTCTACAGTTCTCATTCCATTCTTTCCCTATAGACAGTAAGTGTGCAGAAACATAGACATGCATTCTGGGGCTTTTTATAGGTGTATAATCTGTTAGAATCACTTTCAAACCCCTGTTAGCCCTGAAATTCCAAGTTCTGACTAATTATGCAGAACTTTAGTTCCAGGTTAACAAAGATTCATGCCAGTTGGTTGACATGCGATCAGACAACGTCTCTATGTCTTGTCAGGAGACATCCCACAGCCTTACTTTTGTCTTTGGTTTCCAAATGCCTACTTTTACAACGATGCTGTCACTTGTCAAGTGGACCGCCTAATCTTCCCAGACGTTTGTCACTGTGGCACAAAGCCCTGTTTGTGGATCAGAAGGTCGGCCAATCCGGAGCACTGAAAGAAGCTTTGTGTCGAGAGACGAGAGTTGAGCGAACCATGAGTTACAGCCCGAATGCTGTGTCCGACTTCTTGAAAGTCAAAGCTGTGTGTGCGTGTGCGCATGTGCATGTGTGTGTATTTGTGTATGTGTGTGTCTGTTCGTCACATAGTGTTGCCATGGGTACTCTGCTGTACCCTCCTCTCACAGAGATTGGCGATGAGTCAGCAGTAAAAGGCTGCCTCGTCTCTAGGCGGGGGTCACTCTGTTTTTGTTGTGTTCCAAGGGAGTGAGTAAAAATCAGCGTGGGCTGGGGCCTGGGCGAGGCTGTGTGAGGCCCTTTGGGATGAGGGTAGGGATGATGGGCGGCAGTAATCACCCATGGTGTCAGCTGTGCTATTCTATGTCTGGTTTTATGGGTCCAACGGGCTCATTTGAGTGTTGTTTGATTATTTGGCCCCCGAGTGAGATTTTTTTCTGGTTGGCCTCACACCAGTTTGGTGAATCTCTTAGCATGAGACCAGACCGCGTTTACATACATGCGCGCACGCGCACGCACGCACGCACGCACACACACACACACACAGTGCCTTTAAAAAATATATTTTAAAGTCTAAAGGCGAAAATTGCCAAAAGAAATGTAACTACTTTTGTACGGACAGTTGTTTTAGCTCGACCGGGAATGAAGTGAGTTAACTTGTACGGTGTTCCCGTTCTTTCTGGAAACCCTCTGACCTACCACAGGACTGGTTTTTGTGATCTTTTAGACAGAGGCACTGCATTGACTGCTACCTAAACAGCACACGCGACAGATCCGGTGCCGCCACACTCCCAGAGCTCCTAGCGGACGGATAACCTTTCCTTGGTTAACCCTCTCACCACGGTGTGTCTGCTGTGCCCTCTGACAGAAGCTCTGGAGAGCAACCATGTTGTCTCATACAGTTCCTCCTCTGCTTTCGTGCCACAGAGCCAGCCAGGAATAGACCGAGTTACTTGCAATTTCTGTGAATATGAGTGTGCGAGCGTGTGTTTTTGCGCGTGCGTGTATGTGTTTCTGCGCATGCGTGCGTATGTGTGTGTGTGTGTGTGTGTGTGTGTGTGTGTTGGGGGCATTGTGCTCCTTGCTTTTTTAAATGTATGCACATGCTAGGTGCACTTTGCATGCTAATGTCTGTTTTTCTGGCTAATGGTCTTTTGGAGCCAGCGATGGGGGACACTGGCCAAAAGCATATGGTTCCCGGGACAACCAGTAAGGATCTCTCGGCTCTCGGTAACGACCCGGTTTCCTGTACCAGCAGAACATCAAAAACACGCAATGCCTCCTTTTTGTTTGACCTCCCGAGACTCACGGACGGCTACCTGTGAGGTGAACCAGCCTAAAATATCACGCTGAGGTTCAGCTGACTGGTTCTTTTAAAACCCTCACAGAGTGCAGTGTATGATGAGTCTGTGTGTGGGGGGGGGGGGGGGGGGGGGGGGGGGGGGGGGGGGGGGGGGGGGGGGGGGGGGGGGGGGGGGGGGGGGGGGGGGGGGGGGGGGG
>JACXGJ010015213.1:0-13801 GCA_016801105.1 Esox niger | reverse complement strand
AGGGAGGGAGGGAGGGAGGGAGGGAGGGAGGGAGGGAGGGAGGGAGGAGTGATGGGGAAGTGATGGGGAACACCAGACTTGGAGAGATTTGGGTATAATGGAGAGACAGAGACAAAAAGATAGTTTGAGAGACAGAAAGAGAGAGTGAAAGAGAGGGTGAGAGAGAAAAAGACAGGGTGAGAGAGAAAGGGTGACATAAAAGAGATATTGATAAACATGCAGAAGGGGCTGCAGAGATCCAAGACTAAAAAGTCCTAAAATATGAGTTTATGACATTAAAACAACGCTTCGCTCTCCAATTAAGCCAAAAGTGCCAAAAAGCCCCAATAGGCCCCTGGGCATGGCATTACGCTGGCCCAGTGTGAGGCATCTTATTATTTAGTTCCGGAGAGGTGGAATGAGGTGACAGTTTCACGGTGGCATTGCCACCCCTGGAGAAGAGACAAAGCAGAAGCACAGCACCCATGCAGGGCCAAATGAACAGGCCTGTCTGCCACACGCTCCCCCCAGCAATCAACCACCCCGGGCCAGCCGCCCGAGTCACCCGCTCCCCAGGTGCATAATCGGCCTAGTGGGCCTTCTCGCACCAAGCAACCACCGACATGAATCCAATTCACTACAGCTTCACACACACATGCATTCCAATCAGGGGGAAAAACAGCACACCGGATTCCTTTGTAATCTATATGATGTGTCCTATTGCCCAGAGGAATGGAAAAGGAGTCCATTACCTGTCATGGTGAACCAAACATTATTCTAACCCTCTTTTCCAGGGGAGGAGATCGTTTTAACAGACAGTGACCCCAAGTTGCTCTCTGACCCTACCCAAACTACATCCCCCATGTACTGCCACAGCGGGGAGGGGGGTGGAAGAAGTGCAGAACCGTTCTGCTAACCACTACGTAGACCAACATCACTCACCCACAAGACTTTGTAGGTAGTGGATGGCCAGAGAATTCAATGACTGCCACATTCCTTAGTTTCTCTATTTTTCAAGAACAAATGCTTTTCACTGTGATGTGTGATCTGTTTCTGTTTACCCTGGTTTTTGAGTCAGTCCTAGATTCTATATTTTTATTACGTGTTGATATTTGAGGAATTTCACATAGCTTAACCCATTGGAGGGAGTGAATATTTCAGTCCAATACAGTTGAGGTGCACACATTCTGAGGTAAAAAAAAAATATTCCCTCTGACCTTTCTGTGAGAAAAACACTAAACCAAAAAAATGTTGCCAAAATTACTCCACCGTGCCCCTTCTTTCTATGATGAATCAAACTGTTCATGGTGGAAAAAGAGAGAAGCTAAACAAAGTTAAGTGATTGACAACGTTGTCTGGCTTTATTCAATTAACTATCTCATTGTGTCCAAACCTTTGCCAGAACTCCCCTTGCACCCCCCTGCCCATTCTCTACCGACTCCTTTATCCCCAACCATCACAGAGTGTTGCTTGGCTAATACTTCCAAGGAAATAGAAAACTCTTTATACGGCAACTCCTCTCCTTGACCTTCCATTGGTGGCTCTTCTCTCCTCTTCTCCTCTGTCTTTTTTCTCTCTCTCTTTCAGCCACTTCAAAACTGTCTCTCGGGGCAGTGAGGAGAATGCAACGGAGTCCATCAGCAACGAGGGGCAGGACCAGGGCAGGACCCTGCTCCCCCACTTCAAAGTTGGACTGCATTCATTAATTGTCCTTTGAATTAATATCGCTGCGATCACAATGCGGGTGCCAGCGGAGAAAGAGACTTTAATGAAGCATAGAGCCTGTATTCACTTGCAGATAAGCCACTGTGGATTTTCTTGAGAGACAGAGTCTTAAGAGTGATGCTCTGACGTAGGCTAAAGTAAATGCGGCCTGGGTTAGATGAGATACACAAGGGAGGGGATGGGAATGGGTTGTGTTTGAATGCCTTGCTAACTGATATATCTGCTTCCACTAGAAAAACGATACCAAGTAGAATCTAAACACCGCTAACTAGCTAGCAAATGATTCTTTTCTCATTTAACACTATTCATCTGAGATTACATCAACACCACAGAAGACAAAAAACAAACCTTTTCAAAACTTTCACTTTACATTTTTTTTCCAAGAAAAACAGAAAAAGCATAGTTTCAATCTGTGCTTGTCAAAATAAACTTTATTTGACTACATGTGGAGACACCTCCAAGTAAATTACCCAGGATTCAGAGCTAAACTGTCAGTGTGGACAAAAACATTCATCCCCTGGAATATATTCTGATCACTCCGTCTAACAGAATTTTTTGGGAAATAGTTGCTATATTCCAGGTATTAAAGAGTTGGATATCTGGTTTGGCATCATGTTCACGTGCTGCCCATTCAACTACAATTCCACTGGATATGTCCAGATGAGTTTACATAAGTCGTAATAAACTAGGGAGGGAGACCAGCCAGCGATCACACAGGGACTCCAAGCCAAGCAATTTCTCTTTTTGTCCCTCTTCATGGATTTCTCTATTGCTCTGCCTTGAGGCAGAGATGGAAAGTAAACTGCAGAAAACGTTTACATGTCGCATTGAGGCTCTTTTGTTTGTTGTGACTGGAGGAAGTTCTCCTTACACTTTCTCCCTTACTGTAAAGCCACCTCCTTAATTCACTAAGGCAGGGTATAAATGCATGGATCACTGACAGAATACACAATGTTATAGGAATATCGAAAATCCTGTGTTTATTTTCCCTGATGGTTTCCACTGTTTTGTCTGATGGGATATTTGTAGGTTATTGTCTGAGTTAGGGTTAGGGTTAGGCTATCAGTCTAAGACTGTGATAGACATTGGTGAAATTAACATTTCCTTATGTCCTGGTATTATGGCAGCATTCTAATGTTCTAATAGGTTAACAGGCGTGGTGTGTATGATCTCAGACAAATCCTTGAGATCATTGATATGATTTCCCCAAAGATTTTGCTCAAACTGAACATTTGTAGACTATATATCAGTGGATGCGTGCTGTGTTTAAAATGTCTCTCTCAGTCTCCTACTCTCTCTATCTCTCTCTCTGTCTCAGTCTATGCCAAAGTAGTGGGGAGCCAGTTTCCCCACTTTATTTACACAAACAAAGTCCTACTCAGTTTCTTTGACAAAAGCAGCTAAATCTTTCATGTTTTGTCAGCAGTTGATTTCGCCTGTCTCCCTGGTTATCTGCCTGCCCAGGACAATGGAGCCAGGAGAATAGGAGCAGATTGTCGGAATGTGCCTCAATGAAACCAATTATTACATGTTGACTGCGTTCACCATGGCAGATTTCAAAGAACTGGGCTTATTCAATTTGGCACCGCGGGACTCCCTTTCAAGAGAAGTTATCCCTTTGACTGTTTGTATTTCTGAGCTTTTATTTTTTTTCTTCCCCCTCCCTCTGTTTTACTCTCTCTCTCTCCCATCACGGTAAAGAGAGCAAACTACTCCTCATGCACTTTGGATACTTTTAATTAGCTAAATGAGGCTAAAGGGATGTTTGTTGATGTTACATTCAGGGAATGGGGGTGTCATTAATTAGAAGCTACTTAATGTGCCAGTATTTATTGATTAATTAACATAAATCCATCTATTCAGTTCAGAAGGCCACGTCCATCACAATATCCTTCATGGAATTTGTTAACTCGAGATTGGCATAGCCAAGAAATTTTTGCAACAAAACTAAATATGCTCATATTAATATGTATTTTTTTCCCTAAAAGGCTGCTACTTATTGGTCTTTTTCAACAACTCCTGTGAAAACGTTTTTATCGGTCTATCACAATAGAAATTATAATTATTAATAATCTAATGTATACAACCCCATTTTATATTCCCCTAACCTCAGATAATCCTATTAAACAGGAAGTAGGATGGTTTAACATCACATTTCCTGATTAAAAGCACAACATTTACAATTTCCTTGGGGGCATCCTTTTCCCAGAATGCTCTAGGTGCCCTGTACTGCCATTCAGATCTAATAGTAGCTAACCAGTCCTGGTATAACTACACTTTAGCCCCCAGATCTCTAGTGGCCTTTTCCCAGACAAATAAATCTAAATGGAGCAGCTTTGATCTCGGCACTTAAAGGACTCCAACAATGGAGGCCTGGGAGAAAGGGGCGAAGAGCAACAGTCCTCTCTCTCTCTTGGAACAATAGCCTCTACAAACACCTACTTAATCAATATTTGGCCAGAAGACACTCTCTCCATACCCAAAACAGCCTTTTCACATTCTAATGAAGAGCTATAAAGGGATAAGAAAACTACAAGAACAAATACTTCCAAAGACACAGAGGAGGATAAGATAATGAAATATGGCTTTTGTAGGCCATTTTAAAAGGGAAAGTAGTTATTGGCCAGTGTTTCAAATGGAATAGCATTTGACCAAACATCATTTCAGATAAGGCATTATTAAAGCTGACAGTGTTTTTATGAACTAAGTTCTAGATACTGATAGAAAACAAAATGCCTTGAATTTTTTTTCCAAAAACCCCAAACTGATTTCCAAAAATCTAGATAACACATATAAAACACATAGCTCATTTAGATGTTTGGGATATTTTTCAAAAAGCTATAAGTCATACTGTTATAAGTTATGACATAATATTTAACATAACTTCTTGGGCTTACTTGTTGAAGTGAATTATTATGCACGGCTGGTACAATACAAACGTACCATATCTACATCTATATCTTAGGCCTATCTCACAATATCTACAAGCCTGTCGAATCTCCGTAAGGCATCAGCAGGAACAGATTACAGAGAAAATGGGGGGGAAATAAAATATTATATTGAAACACCCTCATATTCAAAAGAACACCATGAAGTCTCCATACATAGTATAGAATCTGGTTGTGGAAAAAATGCAAACCTAAAAATTCGTTCCAACCCCGCAGGAAAGATATTAACCAAACTGATAGAGTCACTTTTGAAAGGTTAATAAAGTCAATTGCCTATCCTGATCTTTATTCGCGATGCGTCGCTTGGAAAGACAGAGGAAAGCGGCTATAGATATTGCATGAATGTGCGCGCCCCGGGCGAAGAGGAAGGGGGCGGGCTTTGTGCAGAGATGAAAGTGGGAAGAAATAAAAGGTTTGAGTTTAATCTACTAGAAAAGGTTTTCACTGCGATGACTGATGCATTTAAGTTTAAACAGACCATGAGCCTTGTGCAATTGTATATAAAATAATGCTTAGATGTGATAAGGAACAAAAATAGAACGCTTGGAGCGCTAAACATTAAATAATAATAATAATTGTAGTTGTTCCTTTAAAGTGGCCTAGTAATTTATTTTCCAAACGACACCGATTTGAAAAAAAATGTATGCAATGCCAGACACTGGAAATATATATTTTTTTAAATATAAACAACTACATTTAGACATTGTAAGACATTAAATATATTAATATCGGCAACTGAGTTGCCTAATTGGATAGTCAGGATTGTCCTATGATAGTTACAGCTACGTTTCTGAAAATCCAACAGGTTAGCGTTCAACAGGTGTTAGATGAAATCCAGAATGTCTGAGATGGGATGCCATCTATTTTCCTCTGACTTCAGCATGGCAATCTTCTGACGCTGAGAAACACTGGAAAATAACATTTTGTATGTGAAAACTGATTTTATTTTTGCTCTGGGCTCGCAGTCTATAAAACCGGCCGGAGTTGACTATTGGTGTTATTTGAATTATTCATCGCTCATTGCGGGTCCATAATGTCTTTTCTCAGCCCTTTGTCAGCGCATTTTTTCTCTCTTTCTCTCCACATTTTGAAAAGCTTTGGCGTCTTTTTGTTCACCACTGAGCCGCTTGCTATAGCAGGCCTTTGTGCTCGAGAAACCGAAGTGTGAGTCTCAATGGACTCTTAAGCTTTTGTCTCTCAAGTTCATCCTCAAGTGTCCAATTGTGTGCAAAGGAACCGTCTCTATTTAGGGTGGACAGAACAGTTGGGCAAATGTTTGATCAACTTTATATAGAAACGTTTGGCTTTTGTAAAAGTTGTTTTAGTTATACTAAAGGCATGCAGTTCAAAACTCATAACTCGTTAAAGAAATACGCTGCACGATTGTCCATAGAGTAAGGCTATCTGTACCTACACAAAAAAAATGTTGTTTTCCCTTTGAAGTAAAATATACATATTTAATACGAAAATGATTTCTCCAACGTAAAAATTACTTAGTAAATTATTCACCTGAATTATATTTCATCCAAGACGCAAAAATAAGGAAGAATTGAAAAATAGACCAAATTCATTTTTCATAGCGTAAGCAAATTTGTATTTAAAATTGTATTCCAATTATTTTTTTCTTAACCAACTGGGCCAATTGTAATCTGAACTAAAATCGTCGATGTTTACTAATTCTATCACAAGCATTTTTTAAGACGGGAAGGTGGAAAACATGGGCCAAATTCTGAACTACATTACACGTAGGCCAATATTAACCAGAGCTGCCCAAGAAATCAGCGCCGTGGCCTAACGGAAAAGTCAACGTTAGCAGGGCTCTGCAATGCTTTAATGAAAACCTTTACTTACATCTATCCCCCAGGATGCCGTCAATGCTGTGTTTCGCCCGTCTTTCATTCTCTTCTAATTCCCTCTTCTCAATTTCATCATCGTCCTCCTCATCTTCTCCAACTCCCCCGAATTTGCAACGCATGATCCGGCTGATAGAACTCACTTCGGAAAGAAATATAAAAACATCGAATGATATATACCCTTTTAAATCCATGCATAAATACAGGTTAATAACATCAAACGTATATTAACAGGTTAATTAAATAAACGCATATGAATATTCAATTATTAATTGGATTATAGAACCTGTTGATCAGTTCATAAACGCCAACTTAAAAATGTCTGAAATATAAAAAAATCGATTCAAACTTGTTTTCGTTATTTATTGTAGTGCTCTCTTTGCACATTTGCCTTTTTACGTAAGCGTTTATACGATTTATGTGTGAACTTATCATCCTAAATGTATTTACTTTGGATGACAGGATTTGAAATAAAGGCGTTTTTGTGATGTGGTACATCTATGTAATACACATTGGTTAGAAAAAAATCCTTACCTGATGGAACGTTATTTCTGTCACAGATGCCGTCTTTGAGTAACGTATCCCTGATTTCCCAGCTAAACATGCCGGGGTTGTCTCTCTTGTATTCCTCGATCTTCTTATCCACGTCTGGGGTAGTTGTCTGCTTTACAGTGCAAGGATGCCAATACATTGCTTTCAGTATGAGTGTTGAAAGGAAAAACATCGTTTATTTTCAGAATAAATAAGACATGGATCGTCACAGCGGGGTAAGTTATGTGTTGATTCTGCTGAGTTTGAACTTTAAAATATAATAAAAAAACTAAGTTATGACAACATCCATATGATTTTGATTGAATAGGATACAGCCAGAATTGCCGTATAAATAATAATGTATGCCTCAAATAAAATATGATTTAATGACAATTGCATAAATGATACCAACTGTAAATAATTAGCAGATTCCTAATAGAAAGAAAATTATTTGTGTGGCTTGTCATCCCCCATTAATAATGTATTGCATTGATATGGACTGTCCTGGAGTATAAGTTGTGGGCTTGATTACAAGTGGAAACAATACAAAGAAAATGTGTTTCTATTGATGATCAAATACGTTTTCAGCAAGGTGTTGCAGCCTCGTTTCCCAGAACCTTACCTTGGGTTTGCTGCCTCCGATGGCCCCGGGTCTGATGGAACCAGTCTCCTGGTATCTGCACAGGATTTTGGAGACGCAGCCGTGAGAGACTCTGAGCTGGCGGGAGATGACACAGGGTCGGATGCCGTGGTGGGCCATCTCTACGATCTTGTGGCGGATGTGGTTGGGAAGTGGTCTGCCGTTAATAAACACCCCACCGAGCTGGTTTACCCGGCCCTGGCCTAACGGTGTAGAGACTGTTCAGGGGGAATGCAAGTCATTCAACAATAACTTCAGAGAAAAATAACAGCAGCATAAAAAGGCGAAATGATCAGGCCTGAATTCACCTATTTAAACGTTATGTTTCATGGTTTGTATCAGTGAGATTAAAATGAACTATAGAGTACCTGTTGCAAGAAAATATGTGGCTATCTGAGATTCCCTTTGATCTGTTACAAGTAAATGTTAGATTGTTATTGTTACGCGGGTTTAACCTAGTTAGATGTCACGATGAAAATCAATAAATAATGACTAGATAACATTACCACTATCGTTGTTTTAATAGCAGCTGCTATGTCCATTTCACTTAATAAGGGATGGCTAACGAAAGGCTATGGCCTAGTAGGTTCAGTAGCCTAGAATTTACAAGCAACAATTTCATGGAACAGGCTATACATGAACTTTGATTCACTGAAATTAGTAAAAACTATCTATCTGGGAACAACTTTGCTGTTTTTGACAGAAAATAAACACTTTTTGTGCAATTCACGGATGCTATGTGGTTCACTCAATGAAACATTTCCAGTACACGAAAAAACATCAATTTGGTCATATAGGCCAATATATTTATTTGATTTGCCTACCTTCCAGAGAATAGCCTCCACGCGGGTAGTTTTGGTGTGGTGTTGGGCGCATCATTCTCGGTATGCCCCCCGCTAGCGCTGTCATGTCTCCTAAATCTCCGCCAAAGAATCTCTGCGCTGGACCACCACCCCAAAACGGAAGTTGCAGAAATATTCTAAGATCCCTAAAAAGTTATAGACTGCACTGGCTGTGATGAAGCAACAGGACAGTTTCCGCGTCCTATGGCGTTGCAGGTTGCTTCGACAAAAATAACAACGTGCAACAAGAAACAATTTAAATCCTGGAGAATGGTTCATTCGTCGTATCCAATATGAAACGTGTGAATTTATGACAAATCAATGTTTGCCTCTATTGGAATTGAAGGCTGATTTCAGATGAAGTGGTTGTTGACACTCTTGAGGTGCATTGAGAAGATGGGTTGGAGTGAAACATTTTATAAGTTGTTGCTCTCCTTATTCCCCTCTGTCCTTCCAGACCTCTGATTGGCTTAGAAAGGCGATAGTCCCGGGGGCTAAAGAACCTTTTTGATTGGCCGACCGCGGAACATTTCTACTGACCTCACGGGTTCAAGGCGATGTGTCTTGTGGTGCTTCCATGCTTTTGCTTTCACAGAATCTGATCCACGATCAGCCCTCAAGCCATAAACTGTAGACTATTATCCGGTCCAACCGTGTATATGGATGACGATGTGCCTTTTCCTTTCATTAAATTGTGCTACCCACTAAGTCTGCTGTACTACCCCCAAGTCTGTTAGTAAACTGCAAAAACGGTTTTATTAATTATGTCGATATTTTATTGCCAAAAGGCGGCCTCAACACATAAACACCCATATAGCAATGCTATACAGAGATGATGCAAACACTAGTAGCTATTATATGTAGAATGGAGAGAGATTATCAATAATTACACACAAAGGAAGCACCGCGCGGTCAACCCAGCAGGGTATGACGCCGGGAGTGCAGTAAACGTTGTCTGTAGCGAAAGAAAGTACAATTGTGTGAAGACATTATTTATAACTTCATGAGTGTCAACTGGCTTTCCCCCTTTTTTCTCCTGCTACACACATACATACACACAACACACACACACTTGTTTCCCGTTCAGAAGCGCATGTCTTTGTGGAGGCTCATTGAAAGTTCCCGTCAGTCAAAAAGTTTCTCCACTTCACCAGTCCAATCAATCATTGGACTGGTGATCATTCCAAGCGAAGCCTTTCAACGGCATTTGTTCTAAAAAAATTCCACATTGAGACATTGCTGAAGTTAGGCCAGGCCATACCCGCCGTCTATTCAGGTCAGAATTCGAAATATGGAGGTGAATCAGTTAACTAGCCAATACGCGATAAACGTATAGGCGATACAGACACGGCCCCGTGACTGTTTCTGGGTCTAGAGTAAAGTCTACTTTTCAACAATAGCCCACATATGCTTGTTTAACTATTTGACCTAGAGATAGCCCAAAAGGGCAAATTATGTCAAGGACTAGGCCTGTAAATTGATTTAATTAAAATAGGCGATTCTGTTTACTTACTGTTTACTAAAATAATATGATCAGCCCCAACAGATTGATGCCACATTAACATTTTGGTTGACTTAGAGGCTACCCTAGCATTTTCATTCCAATCTTCGCATTTTCTGTGTGTGCGCGCCTGTGTTCGCAACTGCCCGTAATAACAGGTGATTATAAAGCGTTGCGGTCCCAGGTGCTTGTTAACCGGATTAAGACCGTCACTTTGCTCCAGGAGCAGCCACGCCGCTGGGCAGGATGGAAGTTCCACAAGGAAGAGTGTAATTGGTTATGATTTTAATTGACATTGCTAGAATAGATGAACAGTAATAAATCTGTCTTATGCTACGTCCTATGTAAGCCTAATATAAGACAATATTGCCGTCAACTGATTTGGAATTATAAGATGTTTTCAAATGTTCTTGAACTGTTAAAAAGAACAACAGGTGAAAGTTGTAATATTTTTTATGAATACATTATATGTTAATATCTTCAGCATTACTATTATGAATAAATATTATTAATGATAAATCGTTTATTTTAATATTGAACATTTTCAACACAATGATAATAATGGAACTAAAATTAAGCTTATAAATTGATACAATTATTTTTGTATAACATTAGTATACTGCATTTAAATCATTAAGGAAATAATAATAATTATTATGCTTGAAAAATACACTGGTGTTGTCTTTTTTTGTCAGCTAGGATCTAAAAAAAACAATAGATGAAGAATGATTGTTTGCCAAACGTCATCTTAGATATGGAAATGAGTTGTCCTAATTAAGGCTTGCATTGACATCAAGCTATTTGGGAACTAAAAAGACTCTTCTAAATGTTTTCTTTCTACGGGAACCCACGGACAATGGAACGCAGGAGGGAAATATGGTTTGGACACGGGAGTCCTTTCACGTGCAAAAGGAGGAATTGCTCTCTTTCTTCAAAGTTTCAACACAGAAGTCTACATGCGGAACCTCATCCATGGTCGCCTAATGGTCGACTAATTCAATATTAGAACCATGCATGACCCGTGGTTCAACCACACGTTGGTGTAACACATCCGTGCAAAATGGTCGATTATTGACACAGAGACATGAGACATCATTTGACTGTTTTGTTGCCTAGTTGAACTGTGACAATTAGCAATGTTTGATGGCCAGAACATGCGCGCAGGCATAGGACCTATTTTATAACAATAAAATGAATAGCGTGATTTTTAATGATGAGGATAGTTACAACATTTGCTGAAATATATAGTAAAAGCTGTATACCATCTTGACAATACAATATTCTGTCTAAAAAAATAAGATACTATTTAACTTGTTTTTTATTTTTGACATGCATGAATAAACAGAAGTTGTAAAAAGTAACCTTAATTGTCTATTTACAGATAAATGTTGTTCTATTAACGTCATGATAATGATGTAATTATACTAATATAGAAATAATTAGCCTACTACTACCAATAATAATATTACATTGTGAATAGAACAAATATAATACAGGCCTAAAGAATTTGAATCGAAAACCTCCAGTGAGATTTTAAAAATGCGTTGGTTTGCAGTTTAAAGAGGCGGTGGGACTATTAACTTGCTGCATGATGTTTTTCCCTGTTCTCCGTAAAATATATTCTCCTTTTCATAGAAAAGTATGTCCACGGTACGTAAAGGAGTTACTGAAACAGTATACGGTCATAAACGAGAGAATGGGGCAAAAACAAAGTTATTATGATACGAAGTTTGATTATCATGAAAGGGATACTGGATATCCGTATCAAATCAATTTGTGAAGGGTAAAATCCAAGTCAGAAATGTGTTCGATCAGTGAAAAAAACGCATTGAAAAATAAAGACAAAAATGCACTAGTGTAGAATATAAAGCGAATTGCATTGATTGGGCTTAGAACTAAAATAACTTTTGAATGTTCCGGAGAGCAAAGACTCTCAGGCTTGAAATGTTTCACATAGGCCTATAGACCGAAAGAAAAACGGGAATGTTGTCTTCAGATCTCTAACATTTAACATTCCCGTCTTTTCAACACAGACTGATAGGCCAGTGTGTTGTGTGCATATTATTGACGATCTTTTTCATTATGCTGTTAATGTCGACTTGGGTTTGTGGATTTAATGTCCAATTATAGCCAAATGTATTAAACTGAAAAATAATTAATTAATTAAGGCGTATAGCGCAAAAACCTATAATTAAAACCTATATCGAAATGTCACTATTGGAGGTTTTGAGCTTTTTTACCCCTATTGAAGTAAATTCTTACAATGGTCTATAATGTGGGAACCATATCAATCTCACATGAAGAGGACAAATGACATCTGAATGCCCCGCGTTTGCATGCACTTGTTGCTGTGATGACTTTATACACCATTTTCGGGTCATTAAAAACGGAGTGGTTGTAAAGCCATTTCCCATTGTCTTTGCGTGTAAAACCTATTTATTAGTCTATAGAAAAATGTTTTCTCCTGTGGAAGTGGCCGTAATTGCGACGGGAATAATACGATCTTATCTAGACCAACTGTTGTTGCCTATTTGTAAAACCTAGTCTACACAATTCTCAAGATATGAAAATATGGCCTGCGGTCAGAACGTGAGTTCTCCATGCAGACGTAGGCCATTCATAAAAAAATCAAAGCATCTTAATGTCTAAATATTATTACCAGTATTGCATTTGGTTGTTGGTCAATTGGTTGTCCAAACAGCCAACAGGTCGTGTTCTTGTACGCTTATTCAACAATGGCTACAGAGTGTACGTTATTTCGGGTGTAGCACTCCTCCTGTACCCTAAGCTAAACCATAAGCCCTCAGGTGACCTTTAACCCACAGGAGCCAGGATCAATCTCTGTGATGTTGACAGTTCGGCACCTTGATGTGGAATGTAATTGGCAACTAGTTAATTTTGGATTATAGACACCGAAGAAGTAAGTACATCACCAGGGAAAGGCATTTAGGTAGTACTTTCACAATGGTTGTACAATCAAAACACTTGGTTTTCACTTGGTATTTCATAGGAAAATGTTACCATGCAAGTTATTCACAAATGATTGTTAAAGTTATGACACTTAAATCTCCTAATTAATAGGTATGTGACTCTTTCTGTGCGTGTTTGTGTGCGTTTTACTTTGGTGCATGCAAATTCATAGACTGAAAGATACTGTGTTAGTTGACCTTTAACCTAACCCATTTTTATATTGTAGAAATGTTGATTTCCTCCACTAACACTGGAACCACAGTTCTCCTTGATCTAATTAGGGAAACTGCTTGCCATCTAGGAACATTCATGATAAATGTCTCATACTGTGAACAGTATTCCATTTGACAGGAGGTGTATTTCCCACTATGAAAATGAGAAAGGTTCAATGAAAAACAAAATGTGGGCAGCATACCATATATAATATGATATCTATCTAGTGTGTCTTTTTCGCTCAAGACTGATAAAAGCACACTGGGGATTTCATACATATTTTATGAGCCACAGGAGGGCGCCAGACAGGCATACAATTCTGAAGTGTGCCAGAGATTTAGGCCCAATTGTGTGATAATATAACAATTCCACAAAGAGATCAATGCGGTACACAATTTCAGGATATTGTCCTCAAGTAGCTTCACAATTGAGGAACTCCACCATTTGCCAGGGCATCCAAAGGATCATCAAGAGGAACCAGCGAACACATTGGGTCATCAAGAGGAACCAGCGAACACATTGGGTCATCAAGAGGAACCAGCGAACACATTGGGTCATCAAGAGGAACCTGCGAACACATTGGGTCATCAAGAGGAACC
>JACXGJ010015212.1:0-13803 GCA_016801105.1 Esox niger | reverse complement strand
ACACACACACACTCACACACACACACACGCACACACACACACACACACACACACACACACACACACACACACACACACACACACACACACACACACACACACACACACACACACACACACACACACACACACACACACACACACACACACACACACACACACACACACACACACACACACACACACTTTCATCCCTTGTGGGGACCTGAGATATAAACTTGACCAAGTGTTCCAAAGCTGAGCGAGTGAAAATGATCAAGGGTGTGGCACTAATAGCACCCTAAGGTGGCCACTTTGAGCGAATCTGCAACGATGCCACTTTAACCAGTGAAGTGGAATCCAATAAGTCACCGTTTCATTCTTGAGAGTGCACAGTTTTTACACAAAAGCATGGAAAGGAAAGGCGTGCCTAATTATATGACACATGCAATTGGTTATATGTCTGACTTTGAGACTTGACATGTACACAAAACCAAATACCAAATTGTTGTTTTTCTTCTTAAACGATAGGAAGGATTTGTACATTTGAATTTCATGCTTGTTTTATTAATTAAAAGTGGACCATGAATTACATAATTCAAGCGAGTCCTGAAGTTAATATAGGTATTAACACTTGAACCGCCAGGCCTTTTCTACCCCCTATAACTGCCAGGGCCGAGCGGCGTTTGGCGTCTTTAGCATACGAATCATCCCTATTAGCATGGACATTCTCCTCAGCAGCATTACCATCCATCCAGAGCATCAGTTCATCTACTAGTTCATCATCAAACTATATAAAAGTCAAAAAAATAATGGATTACAGAATTTGTTTTAAATGGTTAATGAATTTGAAAAATACAAGAATATATTTGTACTGAAGGTCTCATCATACTAATAAAAATGACTAAGAAAGAATACCTAGAAAAAGAGAAGGTCCGAAATGATTTCAATGCCAATGCTTAGCTCTTGCCTTGTAGATTACTGGCATATAATATTTTTCTATAGGTGACATCAATAGGTGATTATGCAAAAACCGACGAGAGCTATAAGAAAAATACAAGGTCCGAAATGAATAGGCTGTGAACGGCGCGTATTTGCTAGTCTCTCCTCAGGGATGTAGTAGGGATATCAGATTGATTTCAATGCCACTGCATAGCTCTAGCCTCCTAGATTATTGGCTCATAATATTTTTTTATATGTGAAATCTATAAATTATCGAAAAACCGAGAAGTAGAAAAAAAGATGATATCTGTCACGCGTTCACGCGGAGGAGAGTCCTCGCGTCACTGAGCTGTGATCACACACCTGTTCCCACTAACCTCCTCCCCTGCAGTATATCTACAGATCACTGTCGTCTCTTCCCTGCCGGATCATGGTCTATGCTCGCGTGCCTTTTCTAGCGATTCTCAAACCAACGTTCTGTTTTTCCGTGTACCGACGTCTTGCCTGTCTCTGATTACTCTGCCTGCTCCCTGCCTGTACTACAGCCGCCTGCTCGTGCATCGACCTCCTGCCTGTCCCCGACTACTCTGCCTGCCAGTCCCTCTCTCTCCCAGTCCGCGCTTGGGTCTCTACCTGCAACCGTGAAAAAGTCCTCTTACATTTGTAGAATATTTATCTCCAGTAAAATAAGCAGAGAAATTTGAGAGAGATATTGGATGTGTGTGCAATTAAGTTCATTTTTCCCTCCTAAAATAATGTAGATTCAGCGAGGGGTGATTAGCGCCTGGGTACCTTTTGGGTACCAACGGTAAGTGGCGTGGGCTGTTGGTGGATTAAGTAAGAAAATTTATGGAAAAGGTTATAAAAGGATATCCAAAGCCTTGCAAATGCCAGTAAGTACTGTTCAAATCACTTTCTTGTGCCAAGGTCAGGTAGACCAAGAAAAATGTAAGCCAAAACTGCCAGAAGAATACCTAGAAAGGTATTCTTCAGGATACCAAGAAAAACCCACAAGTAACAGCAGGAGAAATCCAGGTTGCTCTGGAAAAAGACATTGTGGTCGTTTCAAGGAGCACAATACAACGACACTTGAACGAAAATGAGCTACATAGCCGAGTTGCCAGATAGAAGCCTTTCCTGCGCCAATGCCACAAAAGCCCAGTTACAATATGCCCAACAACACTTTGACATGACTCACAGCCTCTGGCAAACAGTAATTTGAAGTGACTAGTCCAAAATGGATCTTTATGTGCACAACCATAAGCGCTATGTCTGGAGAGGGGTCAACAAGCCCTATAGTGAACAGAATACCATCTACACTGTGAAGCATGGTGGTGGCTCACTGATGTGTTGGGGGGTTGTGAGCTCTAAAGGCACAGGGAACCTTGACAGCAAGATAAATGCAGCATGTTATCAGAAAATACTGGTAGACAATTTGCATTCTTCTGCACGAAAGCTGTGCATGGGACACTTGGACGTTCCAGCACAACAACGACCCTAAGCACAAGGCCAAGTGGTCCCTCCAGGGGTTACAGCAGAAAAGGGCGAAGGTTCTGGAGTGGCAATCACAGTCTCCTGACCTTAATATCATTGAATCACTCTGGGGAGATCTCAAAGGTGCGGTTCATGCAAGACGACCAAAGACTGCATGACCTGGAGGCTGCATACTGTCAATGCTAAAGGGGACACTACATATTATTAACTAAGGGTATGGCGATTTCTTTAACCAGGGTCAGTCATTTCTTTTATGATTTTGCCATTTTGTTATGACCTACATTGAAATATGAAGAAAAAATGGACATGCGTTTTTCCTGCTCATTCATGCTTTCTTTACAAATGGTATATATGTTACCAAATCTTCAAGGGTATGCAAACTTTTGAACACAACTGTATGCAGGGTTTGAGGCGATCAACACCATCCCTTCTGGGAATCTTACTGAGAACCAGGAGGCCCGCACTCTGTACTGACCCTGAGCACTGGAGCCCCACAGGGCTGCGTATTAAGTACCGTCCTGTACTCCCTGTTCATGCATGACCGCACGGCCACACACACACAGCTCCAACAACATCCTTAAGTATGCGGATGACACAATCATCCTGGGTCTCATCTCCAACAATGATGAGACTGCTTACATTGAGGAGGTAGCAATCTTGGCAATATGGTGCCAGAACATCACAGGCTACAGCCACCCACGCCATGGTCTGTTCACACTGATGCCGTCTGGTAGATGCTACCGGAGCATCAGGGCACACACTAAGACTAACAATCAGTTTTTTTTCCTCAGGCCATAAGGCTTCTCAACCAGGCCATATATATATATATCACACACACACATATACCATGTCACAAGAATGTCTTTGTTCAGAATGACGAACTATGTCAACTTTATTTATAAAGCACATTTAAAACAACTGTCGTTGACCAAAGTGATGTACAGGGCAAAATACACAGAATGTGAAATTTACAGGTAAAAAAACATTATTACATAGATACACATAAGACACAGAGAAAATCGCAGCACAGACATTCAATGCCAACTCAGCTAGTATTAAAAGCCAGAGTAAAAAATAAAAAAAAAAATAAAAAAAATCGCATCTTAGCAAGGACTTAAGTGTGTGTGGTCTGGGCATTTGGAACATGCAGTGGTAAGCTATTCCTAGTTCCTTTTGTTGTTTCTTCCAATGTGAACAGGCTAGTTTTCTTGCTTTTGCAGCAACAGGTCTCCTACACTAGGCTGGCACAGCTACAGTAGCAGTTAGCTGGTGCGAGCAGACGGGTCAGGTGAATGACTACAGGTTTGTGAGCAAGGTGTGTCATGGCATGTTACTTAAGGTTAGGCCAATATTTTCAGAAGTTGAAAGGTTCCATTTTTCTCAGGGTTGAATCCTAACTTAGACAGAGATAGTCCAACTTCTGACTGAGTCTCCAATAGTGTGTTTTGTATCTCCTATCACCTAGAGATTTTTTGATTAAAGTGTGACGTGATGACAAAAGGACTATTGGTGATCTGCACACAATCCCAGTAGACCAGGGGGAAGTACCGCCAGGACGAGGCAAATGGAAAAGAACTACAGCCAGTAATAACACATTTCAGGAAAAATCTTGCCTTTATATGTGGCTGAGTCTGTCTTGATGGTGTGAGTTTTGGGGAGAATTTTGCCTGCTACCAATTGGTCCATGAGCAGATATTTGTCTGAATAATACACTGTATGAGCATGTCAAGGAACATTTGAGATTATTTTCATTTAGGCCAATTAACTTAGATTAAAAATGCATACCATCACTGCCACTCTCCATCTTTGTCATATAGCCGTTACACATACTGGAGGTGTGTTTTGGGTCATTGTCCATAGAAACACCAATGATACTCCCACTTTGCACAAACCAGATGAGGTGGTGTATCACTGGAGAATGCTGTAGCAGCCATGCTGGGGTGCCCTGAATTCTAATGAAATCATAGACAATGTCACCAGCAAAGCACCATCACACCTCCTCCATGCTTCACAGTGGGAACCACAAATGCGAAGATCATCCATTTACTAACTCTGCGCCACATAAAGACATGGTGGTTGGAATAAAAAATCTAATATTTGAACTCATCAGACCAAAGTACAGACTTCCATAGGTCTAAGCTTCATTTCTGATGTTTCTTGGCTAAAGCAAGTCTCTCTAAATTAGTCATTCAGGTTCTTAGCATTTTGACAATAAAGGGCTGTTTGAAAAGCTAATCCATGCTTTTGTAACTTCAAGGTTATACCATTGCTCATGCTCTTCTTTACGGTTACCCTGAAAAGACAATAAATACACTTAAATTAATGCCAAATAACAGCTGCTACAATCTTAATGAGAATAACGAAATGGTATCACATTACCCCAGTATTAGCCTCTTTACACTGGAAACCTGTTAAGGCTATTTTTTTCTTACTCTACTAGGGAGTGTCTCCTGGCAACTGTGCGCTAATTCTGTTGTTGTTTGCTCTTTGGGGATTCTGGCTGGGTATCTGTAAAAGCACTTTGTGACAACAGTTGATGTATATAAGATACATTAGATTGATTGATTCACACAGTCACATCAAAAGAGTTGCTGTTGAGAGAAAGTAGGCTCGAGAAACTTAACACAACACAGATGTACTGACTAACTCTGAGCAGAGGTGTATGGATGGACATGTTGCCTGATGCTGATGGGCCCCACACGTCCTGTCCATGCCTCCTGCTAGGAGTTGCCCATGTGACTGTCACAGGCTGGAGGGATTGGACCATTGACCATATGCTGGCCATATAGGCCTTTCTTATTGGAGGGTATTTGGCTGGGTTTGACCCTTGGCCGCCTCCCTTGTATTCGGTATAAGTACTGTGGAACTTCCTGTATTCTTTGGAGAGAGAGTGGGAACTATGAACTGTTAACATCAACATCTCATGCTGAATAAAGGCTCTCCCCTGGCTTCCTGGTTGCATAACTTTTGCTCTTGGACATCACCAGAACAGGAAGCTAACACTGTTGAGATGTGTCTTTTGAATAAGTTTGGGCTGAAATCTGAGGTGCAGGTAACTGATGATTTCTCAGACTGGTAACTCGAATAAAAAAAATCTTCTGCAGCAGAGGTAACTGGTAACACTCCCTTCCTGTTGCAGTCCTCAGGAGAGCCAGTGTAATCATACTGTAGCTTGAGGGCTTTTGCGACTGTACTTAAAGAAAGTTTCAAAGTTCTTAAAATGTTTCCGGATTGTCTGACCTTCATTTCTTAAGGAAATCATGGACTGTCATTTTTCTTTGCTTATTTGAGCTGTTCTTGCCATAATAGGGACTACTACATTAGAGACATAATGACGGTCTTCTGTATACCAACTCTACCTTGTTAACCTCTGTATAGCCACCCAAAAGCATTAAGACGGATATAAGTCACAAATGTACTTCTAATAAGGTACACCTGTTAATTTAAAAGCATTCCAGGTGACTACCTCATGAAGCTGGTTGAGAGATTGCAAAGTGTGCACAGCTGTCAACGGATGACTACTCTGAAGAATGTACAAAATTAAATGTAATTTTATCTTGAAAAAAAGTGTGACTCCTATATGATTCCATGAGTTATTTCATAGTTCATGTATTCACTATTAATCTACAATGTGGAAACTAGTAAAACTAAAGAAATACCCTTGAATGAGTAGGTAATTCCAAAATTTGGATTGGTACTGTATATCAAAATATGATACTGTAAAGTAAAAGTCAAGGTTCACATAAGTAGCTAATAAACATTATTTTTGTGTAGTTTCTTCTGACCAAAGTCTGTAAGGGTCTGGTGGAACAATCCGTGAAACTTATCGTCATAATCAGTTTACATTGGCCCACTGGTCTTGTGCACCCAAGCACCAATTGTTATGATAAGATTGTTGTGGTACAGTTGAGGGTTCAGATGATCTTTTTTCTTTTGTGTTCTATCACATAGTGGTCAAAGCAAGACGAAAATCCCGGTAACCTTTCCAACTCTCTTCTGTCTGTATCCATCTCTTCTCTCAGTTTTTTTGCATAAAATGCGTGTTTCAGGTCCTGTCACATTTTAAAGAGGATAAGGTCTGGCTATTGACAAGGCTGTTCCCAAAGTTGAAATGTATTTAGGTTCAGCCGTTCTGATGTAGACTTGCATGTGTGTTTTGTATTTTCGTCTTTCTGCATGACCGAGGTATGCTTCAGATTCAGTTCAGGGGTGGTTTTCCTCACATTCTCTTTTAGAATGTATTGACTTTCAGTGATGGCAAGTCCTTGAATGTCTTCATTCAGCAAGGCATCCCCAAAAACATTACATTACTTTCCCCATGCTTGACATTTTGGGTTAATATTGTGAAATGCGGCATTTGGTTTTAGGTCCAACATAACTTGACTCATGTTGGCTTTAGTAGTTGCACAAAACCAGAGTGAGAGTTTGCAGTTTATCAAAGATTGGCTTTGAAAAAGTTTTACTACCTTACCACATTTTACCATATCATTTCATTTAATTACTAGGGATGTCCAGCCTTATTTCTATTCCACAATAAAGCGCTTTTGTGCATGCACACCAATAATCAGAAATGTGTGTGTAATTACCTTTCCTTTGACCAACTAAGACACCCAGAGAGCAAGGACCCTGGCTCCCCCTGCTCCAAGAATATTCACAATCCCATCTTAAGCTACACTGTAACCTTGACAACATGTGATTTAGAACAAATCTCTATTGCAGGAAGCTTTGAAGACAGGGAATCTGTTAGTCCCTTACAGACGGGGGGGGCATTAGCTAAGTAATGATCTGCCAGTCTTGGCACACTTCTTAAATTCCTAAACTGTGACTAAAGCCCTACGTAACAGCTTCAGTTTTTTCCCACCAAAGTGGAGCATAAGCATATTTACAGATTTCAGAGGAGACTGGAAAGCAAGCACTTTAGCAAGTATGCACCTGGAAAACAAAAAACTACTTTTTTTTCTGAGAAAGTGGGACAATTCAGATGATTGTGGTAAAAGAAAAGAAAAATTCTGTCTAGTTTGGAAAATCAAGGGGTCTGGAGGTCAGCTAAACATTTAAATATACTTTTCAATACAGAAAATGAATGGTTGACCACTGACTTATAATATTGGTTAAGTTATAGGGCGTTACATACATTGGTGTAGAGATTATTTGCAAGCAAAACACTGCATAACTTTAGAATAAATACAAATAAAAGTGAAAATACAAAATCCAAATGAACAATAATGTCTTGTGGGGTAACTGATATCTGATGAGAGGGTTAGAAGAAATGTCATGAAGTCATTTGAGGACTCTGGACAAGTAGAAGACAGAAAACGGAGTAAAAGCAAAAAGAAGAGTTAAAGCAAATCCTGCAAGAAATTACCACAAGACTACTTAAAAATTACATAACAATCAAGCAAAGCCAACTGCTTCATTTCTGAGGCCACAAAAATACAGATTTTTTTTGTGCTAATTTTCATTGTATTAATGTTTCTTTGTGTTTACATTGTATTTTCAAAAAATGAAGAGTTAGAAAGAGCTTAAAATCTTTTTTAGATGAGCCTAAGTCATTGGCACACACACACACACACACACACACACACACACACACAACCAGGCCTACTCTAATATACCAGAGTACCGCATAGACCAGATCGTTTTCTTAGTCCCTTGTTCATACCAGCACAACTGGCTAGCCAAATAATATCCATTGTTACCTTGGTTTAGCTTTTCTAAAGCTTTTTCTTTTTGCTTCAGGCCTATACACGAGCTATTTCAGAGTTGCCAGTCCTTGAGCCTGCATTCCACGTAATTAATATTAAGTGAGTACGGAACGGTTTCGGTCTCCAAATCGCTATCTCTTTAGTATCTCGTGGATGATTCCAAAAAGACACAGCAGGCAGCAGGTGGTGGTGAATAAATAGGTTATAACTTAACTAGAGACAATTCATGTTGAATATAAAAACACACTTTGAATATGCAAATTGTCGTACATACTGTCTTAAGTGTTAGCCCAAGTCTTATTTTTCCACTCCAGTCCTTGGGTTCTTGTAGCAAATACATCGTTTTCCGCTCATATGGAATAGATGATTAGTGGACAAGTTGAATCTTGTGTGCTTGTCCACTTGTTTAAATGTGTCAACTATTGTAGGCATTCTCAAAGAATTTAGTAGGGAAACACTGGAATAAACTATCCTGGAATTGCAACCTAACTGGGAAGTATTTTCGAGAACAACAGTTTAGACTACTGTAGACTAAATAACAGTCGGTCAATGTCAAAACATTATATTTCTGCGGACAGGCTTGCTGGCATGTAAATCAAGAAACACCTTTTGGAAAAGTTGTGAACTGAGCCCTTCGATCATGCAAGCTGTCAACACAATGAAAACTTAGCCTACCTCTTTCCGACGTGTCCAGTCTGCAGATATTAACGCCTATACAACCAGGCCTGGGTATGTTTATAATTGTCTTTCATTTTAAAGTAAGTAGTCACTTTGCGTCATTGAAATGACGATAAATTCATTGTTTGCCGTTGAAAAGTTGTCTAAGCTCCTTTGCCGAAAAGGTTCCGTCCATGATTTCCTCCAGTTCTTTTCTTTTCTTACTCCACTCTGCGCATGCCACATCTCCAGGAGGAACAAAAGTACAATTTGGCTCTCACGTCACGTGTCTTTGCCTTTAATTACTTGGGCTTTTGGGCGAGACATCGCCGGTTTGTAGTGATGCCTGTTTGGCTTTCATTACTTTCTAGTAGTATATTTTCTTGTTGACTTAATTTTTTCATTATTATTCCTGTGGCAAGCGAAGGTTCAACTATGATGATATACATTTGCAATAATTTGCGTAATTTGTGTTAACCCTCTGACATCTGTTGAGGTTATCGTTCAAAAGTTTGGGGTCACTTAGAAATGTACTTGTTTGATAAATAAAAGCAAATTTTCTGTCCATTAAAATATAGTGTTGACATTGTTCGTTTTGGAAATGGCTATTAATTAGCTTGAAACGTCAGATTTTATTATGAAATACCTACATAATGTGTGAAGAGGCCCAATAACAGCAACCCTCAGTTCTGTGTTCCAAAGGCACGTTTTCATCACTAATTTAAGCACAACTGAAAGCTGTTGTGCTGATTAAAGAAGCAATAAATGTGGCCTTTTGCCTAGTTGAGTATCTGAAACAATAGCAATTGTGGGCTTGATTACAATCTCAAAATGAATTTTCTTCTGAAACTCATCAGTCTACTCTTGTTCTAAGAAATGCAGGCTATATTATGTGTGAAATTACTCCCTTGAAAGAACAGTGCAACTGTTTCCTGTGTAAAACACCAGTCTGAATATTAACAGTGAAGAGGCATCTCTGGGATACCAGCTTTGTTTCCCACTTTCAGTTTCCATTGACCGTTGTTGCATCATTTTGCTATCAACATATTACACAATGTACAGTACAGATTTTGAGCTTTGATATATTTCCTTCCTCAAGACCTGATGTGTGATTTAAGTGTAGCCTTAATTTTTTTGAGTAGTGTATATTAAAATTGAAATCTTTTTCTGTACACAGTTTAATACATTGAGAACAAAATGATGTAACAAGAGTCAATGGAAACCAAAATCACCAAACAATTGAGGGCTGGATTTTAAATCACAGTCAACTCACAATGTAACTCAGTAGTGTGTTTGCCCCCATGTGCCTGTATGCACTCCCGACAACCTCTGGGCATGCTCCTGAAGAGACTACGGATCTCCTCCCAGACCTGGATCAGGGCATCAGTGAGCTCCTGGACAGTCTGTGACAGTTCTTGGCAGCGTCAAATGCACTGATTCATAATGTCCCAGAGGTTCTCAACTGGATTCAGGTCTGGGGCCTACCAATTCTAGTGTTCTCTGGTGAATGCCAGTCGAGCTGCTTGGTGCTGGGCTGTAAGTACAGGTCCCACTTGAGGACGTCGTGCCCTCATGCCACTCTCATGGAGTCTGTTTCTGACAGTTTGGTCAGAAACATGCACCCCAGTAACCCACAGGATGTCATTATTTTGTAGGGCTCTGGCAGTGCTCCTCATGTTCCTCAGTGCACATAGGTGTAGATACTGGTCCTGCTGCTGGATTGATGTCCTTCTACGGCCCTGTACAGCGCTCCTCGTGTAACGGCCCATCATCCTGGTATCTCCTCCATGCTCTTGAGACTGTATTGGGAGACACAGCAAACCCTCTTGCTATGGCACGTATGGATGTGCCGTCCTGGAAGGGCTGGACTACCTGAGAAACCTTAATGGGCTGCAGGTACCGCCTCATGCTACCAGTAGTGACAAAGACAATCGCAACTTCCAAACTAGAGAAAAATCAGTCAGGAAGGATGAGGAGAGAGCAACTGTCTGTGGCCATCACCTGCAAAACCATTCCCTTTTTGGGGGTTATCTTGCTGTTGCCTCTTCAGTGCACCTGTTGTCACTTTTTTTTGGACCGAAACAGTTGACATTGATTCACAATCGTTTATCCTTCCTAACTGGACAGATAAATATATGTGAAGTTTAACTGACTTGGTGTTATACTGTGATGTCATGTTCCCTTAATTATTTATCAGTGTATATAATTATTACAAATGAATGGAATAAACTTATGTGTATCAAGTATTTTGAAATATGTATTTATTAACATCTACAATGTATAATGGCTGTTACAAGAAATAACATTTTATAGACAAACTAGTTCATAACATAGTAACTTTCTTCTCTAACATTCATTCCAAACCCTTTGAGTGAGCCAATTATGAAAAACACTTTACACAAAAGTCATTTGAAAGACCAGGAAGCCATTGATGAAAATAGCATAGTCCTTCTATTAACTGTAATGTCTATAAAATAGCTTTAGCTATAGAGGTCAATTAACATCCAGGTCATACTTATCCATATTTGCTAATTTTCATTACCATGGTCAAAGACTGCAGGCAAGCTTTCAAATCAATATTTTCAAAGCATTAATTTCAACTTATCAACAGGGAATCATTTTTGCTTTGAATGAATTACACAGGTATTACATTGGCCCGTGATAACCTACCCCCTACTACCACCAGAGGCATACATGTGATGTAAATGAGTTAATGGAGTCTTTATAGGAGTCTAGGCATTCTAGGCAGATTCTTGAGAAGTGTGTGAGGTCTATTCTTTGAATGCAAATGTTTTACGTCAATGCATTATTTATGCAGGGGTCTAAGCTAATCAAGTAAATCCCAGGCCCTACAAAGAAGTAACATGGGCCCTCCTGCATGTTTTCACATTTTAATGAAATGTCCCCTTATTTTACGCAATGTTACAAACTTAGAAAAATACTGACATGTGGACACTGGAATATACAATATTTAAATAGGATGATTGGGAGTTACTCCGGATGTGTAGGAAGACCTACACATTCCTTTGGACACATGAACTCAGGTGGTTTGTAATGCCGTCGACCACTCCCTCCCTGTCTGAAAGGGGCGAACCGCAGCCATTTCTTTACCACATCTGCAAACTGATGATGTGTGGCTTCTTTGCCGACCGGAGTTCTTTTTAGAGCACCTATAGTAATAGAAAAATACAGTCAGTGCTGTGCCCCAATTCAATGGTTTCTTTTCCAAATTTCTATTTTCTTTATGTATTGAGACCGATCTAAGACATCTGGATAACCCATCTCTCCCTCCAAGCATATATGGTACCGGTTCTTACGGAAGAGGACTCCTTGAAGGCGGGTGTTCCTGAAGCTCCTTTTCTGGCCACGGCCCACCCAGTTGAGTTCAGAGCCCACAGCAAAAGATAGCACCGCCTGCATGAGCCTTCGTACTGCATCATCCACCGTAGCCCCGCCCATTCGCGACAGATGAGACACCTGTCAAAGACAGTGATAGAGACAAACACATAGGTAGGTAATGTGCATGTCGCTGGTTTGAGCCTTTTTAGATAATGTAGTCCACTTACCATTCTTCTCTGTGCTCCAGAATCCTCCAGATGCCTTTCAGTGTCGTCAAGCTGCTCCATGGTCCTCAGGGGGATGTCGATGTCTAGAGCCTCCACCTCCTCCTCTACCTCTGGAAAGCTCTGGCTCTGAACTCTGGCCTGCAGCTCCCTCAACACAGCCCATTGTCTCTGCTGCTCCTCCTTGATCTCCATCAGCAGGGAGATTATTTTGCGCTGTGCAGCTGTCTCTGAGCAACAGTGGATAGAAACGGATTTGGGATAGCACAGGGACATCGCAGGAAAGGGATTACTATTTGACATTTCAGTGAGAAACTAATTGTGTTGTTTGTTTTGAAGGATTATTTTTTTGCAAATTTGAATTTCAACAATTCACTGAATCAGCATGGAATATCGCCGATTTTTTGTCTTTCTGAGGTCGATTGAATGCTGGTTAAATTAATTTAAAAAAGATTTTCAATTAGTATTTTGATTAATTATATTTACATTACATTAATGATAATCATTTTGGGGTTGGTTGTGCCTATTAATGAAGTGTTTATCACTTAACTTAATCATAATTCATTCACATTAATTGAATATGTGTGCTTTATTTCAGTACTTTATTTTAAAGATATTGCCTACTAATCAAGGACGAGGCTCTTATTAAACAAGTTGTGTTTGTTATTATGTATCACATTTTGCAATTGACATGGAGCACTTAGTTCGAGTTAGCTGTGTTCACCACCAATTTAAACCGCAGCATGAGTGTCAAAGGCTTCAATAACTCTTCAGCCAATTACAAATGTAGTCTGTTGTGCAATGTAACTCCGCCTGCGAATCTGATTGGATAAACTAAATACTGTCCTGCATTTTCTTTCGCTCCCTATTACTTTCAAGAAGGTTCAAAATTGAAGAATTCACTTTAAACTCAGGTAGATCTGGTAAAAATGTTACCTGCTGGAGACGAAGTGGTTGGCGTCAAAAACTTTTCACCAACAGCACCCGTGCTAAACGTGGCACTGAGCGACTCAACGTTAAAGTTGACATCGGTGCGCCTTGGAATATCATCTTTAGCAATATCCTCCGAGCGTTTTGAAACATGTTCCGCAAGATTATTCATTTCGTCGGTCACAGCTGATAGTCTCTGCTGGAGTGTTTCTAGTGCTATGTCTGCCATGTGTTTGTTAACCAAACCTTCCATTCGTTGCTGCATTGCCCAGCTAGAAGTGTCTCCATTATTATGCTCCATGAAATGTAGTAAGCTGTCGATCTCGTAAACGTTAGTTTTAACCAACAAAAACCTTTCTACAATGTATTTCTATCTTTCTAGGTAAACGCAAAAGGGACGTTCTGAGGGGAAAACACGGAAGTGGTTGTCGAACAGTACAAGGCTAGCGCACGAAATTACGTTGCAGCAACGTCACAATAATGTTGCGAGAACGTTGGTATGACCAAAAGAACTACATTTACCAACAGTCACT
>JACXGJ010015211.1:0-13804 GCA_016801105.1 Esox niger | reverse complement strand
TCCCCAATTGGAGGCAGGTGTTCGTTATTGCCTCCAATTGGGGAACCTACTTATGTTGAATGTTTGTGCACGTAGTTGTGGTTTATTTTGGTTGTTAGCCGTAGGCTATAGTTCACCCAGTCATTGTGTCTGTTTTGAGTTTGTTCTTCTGTTTCTTTTGTTCCTGTCCATTAAAACATGGATTATTTCTACACCAACCATTCTGCCTCTGCTCTTCTGTCCTCGTACACCGGACACTATGACATCACCATTTGTTTTAGACCACAGAAGTAAAATCACAACTGAAAGTGATCACACAAAATCTATATGCCATGTATCACAGCTGATTGGGGCTACCACTATTATGTATTTTAGCTGACATATTTTTCTATTGCATTTGTAACAGGATTTTAGTTGCAATTAGGAACAACAAGGGTTTGTTGTAAATTGCATTTACTTTTCTACCACGGCTGAGATCTGTATCCAGACACTGCACACTTACATTCGATTGCGCCTAAGAAACTGGGCTTCTTAAGAAGTTGGGACTGTATACAAAATTTGCTAAAATAAAATAAACTGTTTGTATTATGTATCATCTAAAGTACTGGAGCACACAAACAAAACTTAATTGGGTTACCATTCAAATTCTTAATGACCACACACAGTTTTCAATGTAACGAAAAATTTGATCTTACAATAAAGATCATTAACAAGAACATGGACAATAATATGGACAATAGACAATGAGCTCAAGAAAAAAAGTACAGTGAACCATAAGAAATAGTAAAGACATCTGCAAAGTAGTAGTAAAGACATCTGTTTATCTGCAAACATGTGGGTGCACCTGTTGTAAATGGTTCAACACATCCCATAAAACATTAACACCTGTTATTTACAACCATCTCACAGCATCAGTAAACCCACATTATAACTCAATGTATGAGAAAGTTCCATGCACCCCAATATGCAATTGTGTTTGTGTGTCTATGTGTGTGTCTTGGGGGGGTGTAAGTCCTACAAAACTGTAGATGATGGTAATGGTTTAAGACTTGTATGGGTCCTTTAAGGAAAAACTGGGAAGATGACTTCGCATGCAAGAATTCATGGGAGCCTATAACGTGGGTGGCTCACCAACAACAATCAGAATCCAGTTAGAGTCTGGATACAATAAGAAACCTGACCTTGTTTTAATAAAACATGACCACAATAAAACACAATGAGTAATAGCACTTGGTAACAGTATTTAGTGTTGAAACATTCTCCCATAAACAAACAGTGCATTTCAGTATGAAACAAAATGTGCAATAATGATTTTTTTTTCTTCTCACCAAAACGAGGGGCACAAAATGACAGCGCTCACAAATGGAAATGAAGGTTTTAACTCAGCTACAGCCCATTGACTGAGAGCTACACATGGAAGATGGCATAAACAAGATAGCTAAATGTATGTTTTACTCTACACAGTTGTGCTAAAAAGTTTTCATACCTTTGGAGAATTGATAATATATAGCTCAGGAAAAAACACTATATTGAATGCTTCTGTTCCTACAGTTCTGTTTCAACTGTTTAAGAGCTTTCTTGCACATATTCCCCTCACAGCATTTCGATTGAATTAAGATCTGGGCATTGACTTTGCCATTCCATAAACTGCCGTCTCTTTTTTTGAGCCATTATGTTGTGGTTTGTTTGTGTTTTTTGGAACATTATCCTGTTGCAAGATCCATGTTCGGGTCAGTTTCAACTTTCATATTCTGCTTAAGAATTCTGTGGTACAATATGGAATTCATGGTTGACTCAACAATGGCAAGCTGGACAGTCCCTGAGGCAGCAAACCATAATGCCACTGCTTCCATGCTTTATGGGGTTGGTATGAGGTTCTTCTGTTCAAAGACGACTACGCCAAACATGGCGCCTGGCATTTCATCTGAACTCCACTTTGACAAATTTGTCCAAGAACATTGTTCCATCAATATCTTTGTGTGATTTGTCATATGTATGCCTTTGGAATTTAACTCAAATCCCCATGTGTCCAAATATGTTATGAAGACAACTTTCTTTAGTGCACTTACCTTTTCAAGTGACTGTGGTACATTTATCTTAGTTAGATTTTTTACCCCGCATGCTGGAAAATATCTCAAGGTCCCCAATAACTCCCTTTCAGGATTGAATACTATGGACCTGTAGAAAACTGAAATAGTGAGTGTACATAGATATTTCGTTATCTGTAATGCACTGATTTCTAACCCCTCAATGTTACCATTAGTTTATTATTTGTATTTCTAACATCTGAATAGCCATAATTAAAACGGAAAGTGTTAATGTCAACCTTGAGCAACTGTCAACAGTTTAAAAATAATCAGTAATCATTATACGTCATAAAGGATTGTTGTAAAACCCCTGTTATCAGAAAGTTAGGACGCGGCATAAAATGCAAATTTAAACAAAACGCAATGACGTGCAAATCATTAATTTTTATATTTACTTGAAAAAATATCAAATGTTGACCCAGAGAAATGTTATTGTTTTTGGAAATGCACATTTTTTATTTGATGCCAGCACCATTTTTCAAAAAAGATGGGACAGGGACATGTTACTGTGTTGCATCTCTTCTTCATTTACCAATACTTTGTAAGCATTTAGGAAATGAAGATACCAATTGCTGTAGTTTTGAAAGTGAAAGGTCTTTCCATTCTTGCTTGAAACAGGATTTCAGCTGCTCAACTGTTCACGATCTCCTTATTTTTTGTTTCATAATTCACCAAATATTTTCAAGGGGTGACAGGTCTGGACTGTAGGCAGGCCAGTTTAGCACCCAAATACTTTTACTAAATTGGACTGTAGGCAGGCCAGTTTAGTACCCGAATACTTTTACTACTACCCAGACATTTTTGCTACCGAGTAATGCTTTTCTAAAGTCTGTAGAATGTGGTTTGACATTGTCTTGCTGAAATAGAAATCTGTAAGGTAGCATATATTGCTCCAAAATGTGTTCAGCTGTGCCATGCTGGTAGTTGCAGCTCTATGTTCTGTGTGTTTTAATTCTAGTATTCCAGTTTCTATTTTTAGTCTCATCATTGTGAGTGTTTTGCCCTGTGTCTCATTAACCCTGTGTTAAGTCTCAATTTAAGTTCCACCTGCCCTAGAGTTTATTGTCAGTAATTGTTTAATGTCACCATTGCTGTGTATTTTACCACAGTGATGGAAATCCAAATTGTGGAGAAAGAAAGGAACTGTTCAAAGCATACAAGCTCATCTGTGAAGCATTGTGGAGGTAATGTCATGGCTTGGGTGTGCATGGCTGCTTCTGGAGCATGCTCATTAATATTTATTGATGATGTAACTGATGATGGTAGCAGCAGACTGAAGTGTACAGAAATATTTGGTCTGTGAATTTACAGAGAGATGCATTGAAACTAATCGGGAGGAAGTTTATCATGCAGCAGGACAATGACCCAAGCACACTGCCAAAAAGCAAAGGACTTCATCAGGGAAAAAAGTGGAAGGTTTTAGACTGGCCAAGTCAATCACCTGACCTTAACCCAATAAAGCATGCATTTCACTTCCTTAAGAGGAGACTGAAGGGAGAAACACCCCAAAACCAGAACTGAAAGAAGCTGCGGTAAAAGCCTGGAATAGAATCACAAATGAAGAATGCAACAGTTTGGTGATGTCAATGGGTCGCAGGCTTGAGGCCATAATTGCAAGCAAGGGTTATGCCACCAAATATGAAATGTTATTTACTTTAAGATTACTTTTTCCATTACTTTTGCTCACCTAAAAATGCTGTGGTCTAATACAAACGGTAATATGTCCTAAGTTGTTTAATACATCTAGATGTGAATACCAGGAAATTAAAGCATGAATTCTGAACTCTTGTCTCTTACTCACCTTTTGATCTTAAATGTCTTTATTGACCAACAAAAACAAAGGAATATGCCTTGCCGTTCCAATACTTTTGGTGAATATATATATTCAGTTCTAGAAATATTTTTGAGACCCCTGCAAAAATGATCAGTTTATCTGATTTCACTATTCATAGGTATGTCTTTCATTCTATAAACTACTGACAACATTTCTCCTAAATTCCAAATACAAATATTGTCATTTAGAGTATTTATTTGTAGAAAATAACATCTGGTCAAAATAACCAAGAAATATGCATTGTTTTCAGACCTCAAATAATGCAAACAATCAATAATAACACTATACAAAAAACATGCATCAATAATAATAACAATACAACTGTACATCCATAGTGCACTGTAAAAGTGACAGGTGTGCATGATATAATTGGTAGATGAGCATGATATAAAGTGACAGGTGTGCATGAAATGATTGGTAGATGAGCATGATATAAAGGGACAGGTGTGCATGAAATGATTGGCAGATGAGCATGATATAAAGTGACAGGTGTGCATGGGACTAGGGATGGAAGGGAAGATGGGTTCCTCAATTGAGCAGCCTTACAGACTGAGGAAAGAAACTGTCACATAGCCTGTTGGATTAGGACAGAATACTCCTGTACCTTCTGTCTGACGTCAGCTTGGTGGATATTTGGTGGAATAACACTGATTTTTAATCACAGCTTTCATGTGTCTTGACATGCAATCCAGTAGTCTGTCAAACAGCTTTGTTTGATGGCTTGTGACCATCCGTCTTCCTCTTGATCAAATTCCAATTGTTTTCAAAGGGGTTCAGGTATGGAGATTGGGCAACTTGGAACCTTTTTTAGCAAGAGCAACTTGGAGTAAACATCTCCAAAATAATCCAAAAAACTATTAGTCTTTCTCTTGAGCCATTCCTTTACAGATTTGCTTGAATGCTTTGGGTCATTATCTTGTTTGAAGATTCATTTTTGGCCAAGCTTATGGTCCTTGACTGATGGCCTAATGTTCTGTTCAAGAATCTCCAGGAAAAGCAACTCCAGATCTTGATATTCCTATCACCACAATGCTGTGGTTTCTGTGGAAAGCAGTGTTGGGTTTTTGCTAAACTGAGTTATTTAGATTTTTACCAAAATGGTCAATTTAGGAAACCTTCTTTCCAGAGAATGGACTACCAGAAACCTTCAGCTTGGTCCAGCTTGGTTTAATTATTATGGGTTTTAGCTGGTAAAAACTGAGTAGCATTTGCCTATGTTAACATTAGCCTACCCATAGAATAAAATGTCTTAGCAGTCTACTACCAACGCATATTTCTTTGAACTATGATAGGCTATACCTACTTCAGCCTATTTTACTATTTTATCCTTTTCCGATTTGGCATAGGACTTGTTTAGCGGAGTCAACAGCCATTTGTACAAAGACAATATGTCAAATGTTGAAACTGAGATTTTTTTTTTTAAAGGTGCCGTGGTCTCTTAATTTTTTGCGGAGCTATACATGCCCATTTAGAATTTGATGCCAGCGGCATTTTTCAAAAAGTTGGGACAGGGGCATCTTTATTGTGTGGCATTATCTGTTTTAACAACACTCAGTAACACTTTGGGAACTGAGGAGACCAATTGCTGTAATTATAGAAGTGAAATGTCTTCCCATACTTGTTTGATATTGGATATCAGCGGCTTGACATTTTGGGTCTCCTTTATCATATTTTTTATAAGATGCCAAATGTTTTCTGCAGGCAGGCCAGTTTAGCATGCTGGCTCTTACTACGGAGCCATGCTGTTGTAATACGTGCAGAATGTGGTTTGGCATTGTCTTGCTGAAATAAACAAGGCCTTCCTTGAAAAATACAGTAACTGGATGGCAACATTTGTTGCAGCAAAACCTATATATATTGTTCAGCATTAATGGTGCCTTTACTGATGTGCAAGTCACCCATGCCATGTGCACTAATGCAGTGATTTTCAACACTGCTCCTGGAGGCACCCCGCCCTGCATGTTTTGGATCTCTCCCTGCTCTATCACACCTGATTCAAATGATCAGCTCATTATCACAACCTTGATGAGCTATATCATGTGTGTTAGGGCAAGGAGAGGTCTAAAACATGCAAGTTATTGTGCCTCCAGGAGCAGGGTTGACATACACTGCACAAATGCACCCCCATACCATCACGGAGGCTGGCTTTTGAACTGTGCGCTGATAACAAGCCGGATGGTTCCTCTCTTTAGCCTGGAGTACACCCATGATTCCCAAACAGAATTTCACATTTTGATTTGTCAGACAACAGGACAGTTTCCATTTTGCCAGGCACAGAGAATGTGGCAGCATTTTTGGATCTTGTTAATATCCGGTTCATTCTTTGCATTGTAGAATTTTGACTTGCATTTCTGTATGCAGCAACCAACTGTGTTAACAGACAATTGTTTTTGGGAGTGTTCCTGAGCAATGATTTCCACAACATAATCAAGTCTGTTTTTAATGCAGTGCCAGATCAGGGCCAGAAGATCATGGCCATCCAATACAAGTTTTTGGCCTTGTCCCTTACATACAGAGATTTCTCCAGATTCTCTGAATCTTTTAATGACATTATTTACTGTAGATTATGAGATTATGAGATGTTGCGGAACGTTATTCCTAGCAGTTAACCCCCTTACACATCTGTTCTTTTGAAACACTCATCCTCTCTGGGATGTTCTTTATATACTCAATCATGTTACTGGTACCGTGCTTGCCTTGTTCAACTGGAAATTTGTTGTGATCTAAAGGCTCTGGACAAAATCCACCTGTGTATATTAACCTCCTGATCAAATGGCTGTGCAAAAATATTGATGTGGCATGAAACCACATGTATTTTATGGCCTTTTATAATCATCACCAGGCACAGCCAGAAAAGGACTGGATTCGTCACTGCAAGAGAGTTTTTCCCTAGCCACTGTACATGGATTTCTTGTTCTTGCCTGCCCTTTGGGGTTATAGGCTGGGTGTCTGTACAAGCACTTTGTGACAACTGCTGATGTCATGGATAGCGAACTGTCATTTTGTATTGTGGTGACAACATACAGGCATGAAAGCATTGTGCCCAAACCCCCTACTTATCCCCATCACTGTAAAAGCAAAGCACCAAAATAGTAATATATCAAAATAATATATGAGTAGTAGATTTTCCAAAGCGACGCACAGTGAACGCATTTCACACATGGGTGGTCCATGGGATTGAACCCACAATCTGGTTGTTACAAATACCATGCTTTAAAAATTAAGCTAGAGAGCCTCAAGTACATCACTGTATGCTATGAGTTATCTGAGGACTAGCTGAAGAAGAGAAACATTGGTTGAGCTGAGATGTGTCACAGACCAACATTGTCATATTAATGTTACGGAAGTTCAGGATGAATGTGTCTTTCACCAGGCAAAGTAATCAAAGTTAGGCCAAAATTCAATCCAACCTAAATTGCCAGATTTTTGCAGCAGCTTTTTTTTCAATGTAAAATTTTACTGAGACTGTTCTTGTCTACTTTTTTAGAAATCTCAAACTACCATCTGGGTGACCCCACTGACAAGCATGCTGTCACATCAGAATTCGAAGTGTGCGTGGACACGGGATGACTAATGTAAACAAAAGTCAGTACAAAATAAGCTCTGACGCTTTTGAATGAATCCCAGCCCGGTCTTACAAAAGACCACCTCGCTCTTTGTTTGCTTGTCACGTGGCTCTATCCTTATAGTGTGACATTGCACTGCTAATGATAAATTCGCTTTTATCGTCAGTGACCCTGGTGAAGAGCGATACATGATGCCACTAACAGAGAGGTGAGGGTGGAGGCTTCCAGCAACTTCAGTAGATGAAACCCATATGAGGCTGTCCACCGAGACAGTGACCACACATACACACTGTTAGTCTAAACACACTCCCTTACTCCAGGCCGGGCAGCCGTGGTGGTCCCGCCGAACTGTTCTCACTCCTGACACCATCTCATAAGTCTAAAATAATCCCTACATAAACCAAAAGTTCTGTTTCATTCGTGCATTGGACACACACATACACATGCATGCATATGCGCTATGGGACACACACGCGCGCGCGTGGTAGTTTCTCTCAATTTCAATTGGAAGCCAATGATAATTGTAACATTTAGACCGGGAGAGTCCAACTACCTCTCCGGGATTAGCCTGTTTTCCCCTGGGCTGTTCCAACATATCTACACAGCTCCGTCTCATGATCAGAGGGGACATCCTCAAGGGTGGTCTCACTCTGCGATCTCTCTCTCTCGCTCTCTCTCTCTCTCTGTCTGTTTGTGACTCACGCTTTGTCCAACACTTCTCTCTCTCCCTCTGTCCTTTGAAAGAATGAGTTGAAAAGCAGTCAGAAGGGGCACCAAGTGGTACTTCGCAACCTGTGTGTGACCTGCGAAATGCACGGACACATGCTCTGGCTCCTTGTGTTACATGTGATACGATAACATAGAACCTGATTGAATAGAAGCTGGAGTGTTTATCCTGCCCGTTTCATTTCTAAATGCTGCTGACACGCACCGCAGGTCTCTGTGGGCTTCAGTGTGTTAGAAACCCAGACACATCGTTGTCTGTTTCAGTGTTTTATTCTTATCAAACACTTCCACGTATATAATTAAAAAAAATACCTACTTTTTTATCTTGTGTGTGGAACCACTTTAGTGTCTGGGAGCCAGCTGGGCGTGGACCCGTGCAGTTCATACATTTTCCTAAGCACAACAGATGACACATTAGATGCTCCCCAAATGGTCCCCTATTCTCTGTAGTGCACTTCTTTTCACTTGGGCCTATAGGGATCCGGTCAAAGATAGTACACCGTTTAGAGTTGCCGTTTAGAATGTTGCCTTTATTAAAGGCCCAGATGGATATCTCATGATGAGGGATCCTTCCTATCGGAGGTAGACAGGAGGAGAGGGAGACCTGAGATGCTGGAGCGACCGCCGCTAGTGTTGCCTAGCTACCTGAACAACTTTGGACAAAACATTTCACTTTAAAATGTACTTTCAAATGTTTTTTCTTCTATTGGAGCCGGGTGAATAAATACCCTCTGCCCTTTTAACAGCAGTGTGGAATACAGCTAGGCTTTCTCCATTACAACTTGAATTGGCTCGCAAAAGCCAGGTCGGGGCAAATTTTTTTCATTCCAGATTCCAGACCTTAGCTAGCTCTACTGATTTATAGGGTACTGTTTTCCCTTGAGCGACCCAAAAGTTTCTTGATTGAGGTAACCGGAGCGTTTAGGGAATGTTATTAAAGAGCACAGCATGCTGGGATTAATTTGCATTGGCCATTGAGACGTCAGTATGAATCTAAGGAGCGGGGTGTGTAAAAGAGGGTTTGTGTTCTAAATGGTACCATCTACCCTATGTAGAGAATTACTTTTGACAAAATCCCTATGGCCCCGGAGTGAAAGTAGCACACAATAATATACTTGGGATGCATAGAGTAAAAAGCTAAAAGCTGACTGAGGTATTTAGGGAGTGGGTTAAGCAAGACGACTGCTCTTAAATATAGCATTATGTCACTTCCTGAAGGAGGAAATACTCGTCTGCACTGGAGAATAAAATACATTTTGTGTTGAAAGTTAAACCGTGTGCACATTTTTGCTTTCTTTGTACCAGTTTACTGAGTTGCTGTGATTGTTGGGCCATGTGTAGACCTCTAACTTAAGATAAACACAAATAAATACACCTCCCAAACTGCAATATTTCAAACCGCAATAATATTGCCCTATAGGCCCTCAATAAAAAGGAATTCACTACATAGAGAATGCGGTGTAATTTTGGTCAAAAGACAATGTAATTCCATCCTACAGAGACAGAGACAGAAAAGGAAGGTTAGAGAGAGGGAATCTGGATTTGTGTTTAGCTCTGGGCCGTCACGGTGGTCTGCTCTACGAGGACACTGGGTTTATGGTGTGTGTTTTAAACATGACTACCTGCCCTTCTGCCGACCATCCAGCTCTGCTTATTGTCACTTTGATAGCAGAGGACCGGGGGGGAGCACCTAACCCGTTTACAGGAAACCTGAGTTCGTTGGCCACGAGTCCTCAAATGGGACTTGTGTAAAGTATTTTCATAGATCCTTGCTGTAGCAGGAAAAAAAAGCAAACATATTTCAGTCCATTTATAATGCACGTTTTGATTTTCAAACCAAAATACTAGTAGCTCAATCTGGACTAACCTCCAGACATCTTCCCAGAGAGCAATATAGATAGGGAGGGAATTCCACACTCTAATTCCACTGGAGGGAAAAACAGTGACCCCTCGCCCATATAGAGTGTATCCAAGTTCTAAATAAACAAGCTTCAGATGCAGACAAACCATATTCTAACAAGCATTCATGTCTACAATTCTTTGGTTCCTGTAACTGAGATCGAGATTGCAGAGGTGACAAAAATCACATTTGGGTCTGCATCTCCTTGATCAACAGTGATCAGAGTATATGAGAAGTTTCACTAACAAAAACATAGACAGATCAGGCATCTGTTGTGTCTCCTTGCTTCTACAACCATCTACAGTCTTCAGTGCTTTGCAAAAGTATTCAAAGCTGAACAATTTTCTAATTTCACTCATTTAAAAATTGTACATTGAACATTCAGTCTTTTTAATTTGAAGACACTGACACTTGTAAATATTTGTACTAAAAATAGAAAAAATATTATATGAAGCTTGCATTCAAGATGTTCATGTCTTGTAGAGTCACAATTTACTGCAGTAACAGCTTTATGTCTTTTGGTACAGTATCAGCTTTGCACACAGTACTGGAGTGTCTTTGGCCCATTCTTTGCAGGTTGTTAAGGTTGGTTGGATGACGCTCATGGACAGCAGTTTCAGGTGCCACATGTTCTCAAAAGGACTGGCATCAAGAATGTGACTGGTTTCAATTTGGACATTCACATTTTTGTTATTGAGCCACAATGTTACTTTGACCTTGTGTTTGGGATACAGTGGGGAGAAGAAGTATTTGATACACTGCTAATTTTGCAGGTTTTCCTACTTACAAAGCATGTAGAGGTCTGTAATTTGTATCATAGGTACACTTCAACTGTAAGAGATGTAATCTAAAAAAAATCAAGAAAATCACAATGTATGATTTTAATTAGAACTTTATTTCATGACGTAAGTATTTGATCACCTACCAACCAGTAAGAATTCCGTCTCTCACAGATATGTTAGTTTTTCTTTAAGAAGCCCTCCTGTTCTCCACTCATTACCTGTATTAACTGCAACTATTTGAACTCTATACCTGTATAAAAGACACTTGTCCACACACTCAATCAAACAGACTCCAACCTCTCCACAATGGTCAAGTCCAGAGAGCTGTGTAAGGACATCAGGGATAAAATTGTACACCTGCACAAGGCTGGGATGGGCTACAGGACAATAGGCAGCTGGGTGAGAAGGCAACAACTGTTGGCGCAATTATTAGAAAATGGAAGAAGTTCAAGATGACGGTCAATCTCCATGCAAAATCTCACCTTGGGGGGCATAAATGATCATGAGGAAGTTGAGGGATCAGCCCAGAACTACACAGCAGGACCTGGTCAATGACCTGAAAAGAGCTGGGACCACAGTCTCAAAGAAATCCATTAGTAACACACTACGCCGTCATGGATTAAAATCCTGCAGCACACGCAAGGTCCCCCTGCTCAAGCCAGCGCATGTCCAGGCCTGTCTGAAGTTTGCCATTGACCATCTGGATGATCCAGAGGAGGAATGGAAGAAGGTCATGTGGTCTGATGAGACAAAAATAGAGCTTTTTGGTCTAAACTCCACTCACCGTGTTTGGAAGAAAAATAATTAGTGCAATCCCAAGAACACCATCCCAACCGTGAAGCATGGAGGTAGAAACATCATTCTTTGGGGATGCTTTTCTGCAAAGGGGACAGAAAGACTGCACCGTATTGTGGGGAGGATGGATGGGGCCATGTATCGCGAGATCTTGGCCAACAACCTCCTTCCCTCAGTAAGAACATTGAAGATGGGTCGGGGCTGGGTCTTCCAGCATGACAACAACCCGAAAACACACAGCCAGGGCAACTAAGGAGTGGCTCCATAAGAAGCATCTGAAGGTCCTGTAGTGGTCTAGCCAGTCTCCAGACCTGAACCCAATAGAAAATCTTTAGAGGGAGCTGAAAGATTTCCTCCCAAGCTACATTTTTTTAGTGGACTCAAACAGGTTATTTTGCAGTATAACCTTCCTTCAATTTTAACGAGATGCAGTGCCCCTGTTGATCACAAGTACATCCCCAAAGCATATTGCATGATGCTGCCACAACTATTCGTCAGTGTAGATGTGGTGTTTGTTCGGACATTGGTCCTTGCAGCACAAAAGTTTGGCTAAACACCTCTGTTTTGGTCTCATCTGACACACAATATTTTCCAAAATCACAGCTGGGTCTCTCACATGCTTTCAGATCATTTTTGAGTAAAGGTTTTTTTCATGCCATACTAAAAAAACTGCCAATTTTATGCTGTTGATATGGTTGACTGATGCATTATTACTCCCCTCCCAGTCACTGAAATCCATGCCTCCTTCAAAGTAATTGTTGGCCTCCACGGCATCTCTCACAAATCTCCTCATTGTTTGAGCGTTGAGTTTTGAGGGAGCCTTCACTTGAGTGGACTGAAGCAGCTGCCACTTCCTGGGTTGTGGATCCAACTATGGTCAATGGGATTTCCCAAAACTTTCCCCCTGTTATTTGTATCCCATATACTTTATCTCTATTTTCTGTAGAATGCTCTTTGTTCTGCAATATCCATCAGGTTCACAGCCTGAGCAACAGTCCCTTAATAGTGTTTTTATTGAGAAATAATATCCAGTGACAGTGTCCTCATTGGGGCAATTTCTTCCATAGCGCTTAAGTGTTAAAAAATATATGAAAAAGAATAAATTGTCACTGTACCATTTCTAAATAAGTAAGATTAGAGAATTGGTCATGGGGTTATTTTGGTCATGGGGTAAAAGTTTTTACAAAACAAAGCATCTCACTGGAGTATTTTTTACTAATCTGACTTTATCTGTTCTCAAATGATTAGCCCAGAATCAAAATTTTGCCAACCATAGCCATGTGTTACAGAGAAACACGTTCACTTGGCTCTGTGAGAATCAACCAGCATGCCCTTCTCTCAACCGGCAGATTGAGGCGCCGATGGCCATCCCTGCCCTATTTGGTTTGTTTGTGTTTAAAGTGGTTTATTCTCTCGCTCTCTTTTCTGGACAGGCATAAATGAGGGTCTCCGTTGTCTTTTGTGGACCCCGGTAATCATTTGGGCCAGGATGTTCCCACGCAGCCAAGGCCTTAGCCGCCTCCCTGCCAATCACCAGTGACAAAGCTGAGCTGTGTCTGAATGACCTATTGTCCCCCCCCGAGGAAGGGGGGCAGGGAGGGGGATAGGAAAGGGGGATGCGATCGGTCACGCCGACTCAGAGCATCCCTTCCAGCAACACCACCCCCACCACCTTCATTCCAAACAGGAGTCAGGCTTGAGGTAGAAAGATACAGACCGAACATGACCTACAGTGGTCTGCAAAAGTTTGGGCAACCTTGTTAATTTCCATGATTTTCCTTCATAAATCGTTGGTCCTTAGGATGAAAAAAATCAGTTAAATATATCATATAGGAGACAAACACAGTGATATTTGAGAAGTGAAACGAAGTTTATACCATTTACAGGAAGTGTGCAATAATTGTTCGAACATAATTAGGCATGTGCATAAATTTGTGCACTGTTGTCATTTTACTGATTTCAAAATCTTTAGAACCAATTATTGGAACTCAAAATTGGTTTGGGAAGCTCAGTGACCCTTGACCTACATACACAGGTGAACCCAATTATGAGAGAGTATTTAAGGGGGGGCAATTGTAAGTTTCCCTCCTCTGTGAATCTTCTCTGAAGAGTAGTGACATGGGAGTCTCAAAAGA
>JACXGJ010015210.1:0-13817 GCA_016801105.1 Esox niger | reverse complement strand
GTGTGTGAGTGTGTGAGTGTGTGAGTGTGTGAGTGTGTGAGTGTGTGAGTGTGTGAGTGTGTGGGTGTGTGGGTGTGTGGGTGTGTGGGTGTGTGGGTGTGGGCGTTCTCTCTATACTAGCTGGGGTCCTGTCAGCACGGCTGGCACTTTATTTATTGTCTGCTGGAAATACACCCACAATTACAACCAGATTTCAGAACAGACTTGTGTGAGTGTGTGTGTGTGTGTGTGTGTGTGTGTGTGTGTGAGTGTGAGAGAGAGAGCGAGAATTCATCAAACTTCGTGAACACTTTCTGGATGGAGGCCAATGCAATGTGTGATTAGGGAGTGTGTGCACACGTGTATTTGCATGTATCTGGGCACGTGTGTGTGTGTGCGTGCATCAGTGTGTGTGTGTCTGTGTGTGTGTGGTGGGGAGAAGATGAAGGAGAAGGATCAATGGGCTTGGATGGATGAATGGATGGTTGGTTGCGTGGATGGACAGCCTACATCCTGCCTATCCTTGCTTCACGGGAACTCAAAACATAAATAATATGTACACTATATTTATACAGTCCATTTCATTCCTAGGGCAAGTAGAATGTCGGGTCCCCTGTATTGTTAGATGTGCTCTATTTGTTCAGAGATTCAGAGTAATGGAATGGAAACCAGTGCAACCTGACAGGCTGGATTGGTGCATCACGTAGGTCATTGATTTCTGACCTGTAACAGGTGGTCTCTAGGTCTCCAACCCAGGACCAACATTCACTTCCTTTGTGGAAATAGGTTGTTTTCTCCCAGAATCCATGGTCAAAATATTGTGTATATTGATGAAAAATGATGTGTTTTTTGTGTCAGGTTTGTTTTAGGTTTAGGGTTACTAGTGTTAGTTGGAGGTAAAGGCCCAGTGCAGTCAAAAATAATTTCATATCAATAATTTTATGCTTGGATGGGATGTTTTTTCTGTACAGCTGCAAAATGTCATCCCCATGGGAGGGCTCCAGACCGAACGTATTTGTTCAAGAGCCTCATCAGATTTAGAAATCATACACTCATTCTTAAAACAGATTTTTTTCTCAACATGTCTTAAAAAGATAAAGATATTTATTCAAAAATAGTACAAAGAAAACATATCAAATGTTGATTTTTTACATTTATTTTTATATATGCCCATTTTGAGTTAAAAAAAATTGGGACAGGGGCAACATGGTATTTAAGATGGCGGCAGCATTTCTGGATCTTGTTTGTACATGGTTTATTCTTTGCATGGAAGAGTTTTAACATTTGTGGATACAGCAACACACTGTGTTCACAGACAGTGGTTTTCTGAAGTGTTCCTGAGCCCATGCAGTGAGGTCCACTATGGAATTGTGTCTGTTTTTAATACAGTGCAGCCTGAGGGCCTGAAGATCACAACAATCCAATATTAGTTTTCGGCCTTGTCCTTTGCGTATAGCGATTTCACTGAATTCTCTGAATCTTTTAATGATATTATTTACAGAAGATGATGACATCCCCAAACTGCAAAATATCAAACTACTGTATTTGCCTGCACAGTCTTTCAGTGGTGAACACTCCCCATCTTTACTTCTGAAAGACCTATCCTCTTTGTGATGCTTTTTTTAATACCCAGGCATGTTACTGATTTGTTTCCACATAACCTAATTAGTTGTGAGATGTTCTTGCAGGTTTCTTTTTTTAGCATTACATAAATTCCAGTCTTTCATTGACTCTGTCCCAACTTTTTTGAAATCACTGGTATCAAATTCAAAGCAGGGATATATTTTTCAAGAAACCATGACATTTCTCACTTTCAACACTACCATTTTGTATTGAATATCGGATTTCAGTGCCATGTACATCATTACATTCTGTTTTTCTTTACATTTTACGCAGTGTCCCAACATTTGTGGAAACTGGGCTGTGCATACATAATGTTGGATTCAAATGGACGCTCTGTTGAATTTGCTTCATAACATTTTCCGTCAGGATTCGTGTTAGAAGACCTGTCTGATCTGATCATAACAGAGCTAGCCGGTGCTCGAGACAACACCTGAATTGTGATTTGTCAATTTCCACTGTACGCAGCTTTGGGACGCCCCAAGGATCTCTGGTAGCACTGACATATTCATTTCTGGGTCCATGTGTGTTAAGGGATGAGATTGAAACTAGAATGAAGAGCTACATCCCTCTTCCTCGGAAAATTACCAGCAGGTTTATAGGGCAAATCTCCCCTCCCATTCTGAAACTCAAAAGATGCTAACACCTGCGGACTCAGGATTCGTCCAAGACTCTGTAACTAATGCTGCAAGTTCTATCACGGAAACCGTTGTTTCATCACAGATCTGCGGTCCCATTCATGCTCACTTATTCAGGAACCCTACCTCAGGCCAGACTGAACTGGCTTGTGGGTTGGATTTGCGGGCCCTATCCTGCTTTAGACCAATCTGTCAGCCAGTCCGGCTTGTCTTTATAAAAGAAACACCCACAGTTGTTTGTAAACCCCACATAATCAAACCCGCAATTTCAGCGGCAAAATAACAATGTATTTTTGATAGTATCACATTGAGTCATGCAGTGATGATCAAAACGAAGTTCCAGTGTTTTTTTGTGGATGTATTGGGTTACAGTAAATTTATAGCCCTACACACAACATATGTTACAAAGTAGTCCCCTTTAAATTCATTATGTTTTACCATATTCCCCATGTTTATCAATGGTATGGATGGCTAATTTGATTGGATTTATTCATTTTCTCACTACTCTGTTCAGATAGACCAGATTTGTCAATGAAGGCTTTGTATGGAAGCTTCTGGTAAATGCCGTACTGTACTAATCTCTCTCTCCCTCCGAAATCCTTGTTACCCCTTGGTGACCCCATTCAGTCATTGAAGCACGAGAAGATTAGTCTACAGTCACAACAGCATGTCATTTCTTGGAATTCCCTCATTCCCCAAAAACGCAACCAATCAAACACCAAGCGACAAACACAGCCGCTCGTGTCTGAGATCGGAGACCGCTGCGTTCCCGCTGCCGAACGCAAGCGCGCGTTCACCTGCGCATGCACACACGGTCGCACACATACACACACCCGCGCCTGGATAGAGACCGCCGCCGTCCCCAACCAACATGACAACCGTGCGTACTGTGATCTGTTGTCTCTGGACTTGAATTCGACCTCATGTGATTCCAATCCTCACCCACATCCAAACCACTGACTGAGATTATACGTGACCACTTACCTATCCACTTCCTGAAGTCATAAACCCTGCACGGGCCAATCGAAGGAGAGAGATTAAGGTACTGTGGGGTTTTGGCACGGAAGCGTCTCTATCAGTCAATAATATGTCTGCATTTCTGTCTCCCTATTTACATGTGTATCTATGAATCCACCTGTCTATCTCTCTCTCCCTCTTTCTGTCTCTCTCTCTAACAAACTGTCAACTGATATCAGTGTAGCAGTTTTGATATTGATGCGTGGCGATGTGTCCCGCGCGAGGTCTTAGCAATAGCTTTGACGTTTCACGAAGTTCAGGTACGAAGGTGACTACGTGAGACGGACCAGAGGGCGTGCCGAATGCGACTGTTGAAACATAGTAGAAATCCACACGTTACAGTTCAGTTTGAACCCTGTCTCTCGGTTTCCTGTCTCCTTTCAGGCCATGTACATGTTCATTGCTCTGGCCTTGGTGTGCGACGACTACTTTGTACCATCACTGGAGAAGATATGTGAGGTATGTATGGACAAAGACAGACAGGATGTGGATTAAATGTCCTCATGTCGTTGTTTGCCCTTTGATGTCATAGGGTCGTAGTTCAAGGTCAAGGGTTAGGCTGTTGTACGGGACAGCAAGCCATAGAATGGATACCTCCTGTATTTGGATAATGATGAAAATTCTGTTGGAAAAGGTGGTAGTTCTGGTCGGGGCCGAGGGTTATGCTCCGGTACCCTGTTGCTTTATTCGAAGCGACCATCTTGGATTTGTGTGCTTCTTGCGTAACGGGTTCACTTTTCTTATTGCCGTCGACATCACAGCGGCTCCTCTGTCAAGTCTCGACTTATTTTCCTGCCTCTTTCTCGCTTTGTTCTCTTTTCCCCTCCCCTCTATCTGTCTCCGCCCCCCCCTTGTTCTTTTTCATCTCTAGCGTCTTCATCTGAGTGAAGACGTAGCAGGGGCGACGTTTATGGCCGCTGGAAGCTCCGCCCCAGAACTGTTCACATCTGTCATAGGTAACACCCTACAAACACAGGAACTATTGAACTCCTTTCACATAACCACTGCTAAACAGAATCCACATAAACAGTAAGCAGCTATTACATTTTGGATTGTCTTAACCCGAAGAGCGGAGTTCAAAGCTAATGACTGGATGCTAATGAGTGTGTCGGCAGGTTATATGGCAACATTCTATATTCGCCTTTTTGATTGGCATTTTGACTGGACAGGTCCGAAGCTGTCAGTACACGCTGTCACACAGTGTGTGTGTGTGTGTGTGTGTGTGTGTGTACGTGTGTGTGTGTGTGTGTGTGTACGTGTGTGTGTGTGTGTGTGTGTACGTGTGTGTGTGTGTGCACGTGTGTGTGTGTGCACGTGTGTGTGTGTGCACGTGTGTGTGTGTGTGTGCACGTGTGTCCCCTCGACAGGTGTCTTCATCACTAAGGGAGATGTGGGAGTGGGAACCATTGTGGGGTCAGCGGTCTTCAACATCCTGTGTATCATTGGAGTGTGTGGGATCTTTGCTGGCCAGGTATGTTGTAATCTATGCATCACGGTATAGTGCAAGGCAGAATCCACATGTATAGGTTTAAATGTGGTCTATATGACTTACACATACTGGATCTACTATCTATCTTCTATCTAATGCAAAAAACCACATGCCTGTAAAGAATTTCCGAACCACTGTTGAAACAACTGTCGCTCAATTGCAAAGATTCATTTCTGAGGCAATTGATTTTGCTTATTTACCCAATTAAACCTCTGGGGATATTGAGAGATCTTTCAAGGGACATGTTAAGTTTAACTATGTATTTGTCTTTAATTTTTATTGCACCCGTGGAAAAGTGTAAAATAGTCTTATTCCTGAAGAAATTGAGTTATGTAATCTACATGAACCCATCCATTTGAAACGAGGAACCAAGACACACTATTTAATTAAAGTGTATTGCTTATCTGGCCAAAAATGCCGAAGGATTTCAATTCAGAACGGCATGTGGTTTGAAAAGACCTGCATGTCGCGATACTGAACAGCGAAGGGCTGGTAGGTGCAGCACAATCAAAGAAGGGGTTCAAGCTCAACTGACACAGTGACGTGCCACAGAGAGACGTTTAGCATTTGTTTAGTAGATTACCAGGTACTCGGATGGATTCGGTAGCAGACATGCAGTCTATCCACACTGTTTGAACGCTGTGTCTACAAACATTTTGGTTTTACAATATACAATCCATGTGAGCCCATGACATCCGTTTTGCTCTGCCTGGCCTTCCGTATCATGTCTTCCCCTAGTCTATATCCCTGCACCGTGCTGTGGAAGACACGCTAAGCCCGAATCAGACGTGACACTCCCCGATGGGATCCCGGACATACGAAAACGTAATGACAGGGCTCGCATGGAACGAGCCGGAAGAGCAAAACTCACCCTAAATAAAGGACTATACATTATAGCAGAGAGTGTGCCATTTGGGAGTCGTCTGTGGAGATTTGATCTCTATTATGTAAGAGTGTAGGCCTTACAGCAGGAAAGCAGTGTATTAAAGTCATCTTAATTATTGTGGGGGAGAGACTGGTTGAGGCTCACTGTTGAATTCAAACTTTCCTTAAAGGGGACTTTTAACCAAAGTAAATGTCAAATTATGTCACTGTGGAGGACTGTCACTCTGCTTTTCTACGCCTGTGATTTAGACAAACCAATTAACTTTGCTAGATTCTTTTTGACATCGTTTTCTAACCTTAGTTAATGAAAACATTACCCTAGTAGTTATATTTGTCAACATGGTTATGAAGTAATATAAAATATTGATCTAATTCAGCTTGTTGTCGTATTTCCCAGCCTTTATATTGTAATTTAGACTAGCCAGTTTTTCTCAGCACCAGTTCCACCACGTAGAATGTTCATAACAATGGGAAATTGACAGTGACCCTATGAAATAGGCCTCTGACCAGAGTTACTAATCGGAAAGCTGCCCTCTAGTCCAAGTGGTGTTCTGCAAGACAATCTAAAGAACCAAACAGGACTTTTATTTTGTCACCTTTCAGGTTTTAATCTCTTCCGTGCCTAAAAGATAATGTTAATCAAAGCTGCAGTCCACAGGCAGGTGGACATAATACACTCTCAGTCAATCGGCATTGACAAAATCCAGAGACACCAGCAGAGGGAGCTATGGGGTAAACAAAACAAAAAACACCTGTATTATCATACACGATTCATATAGACAGGTGTATCAGCTCGACGCCGCTGCCCATGATGCCAGAGCAGTGGTCCTCATCGAAATCAGACATTTTGTCCTCAAATACTTCATTACCACTTCAGATGCCGTTTGTAGTAAAGACAGTCAAGTAACTAACAATAGTTGCTGTAACGTCAGCTGTAATGTTAATCAATGTGGGGTCACTATTTAAAGCTACCTCACCCCTTCCACATCAATGTAAATGATTTTGCAATCGGTTCGTGGCTAGTCCTGGCTGACCGTTGCTGGCACCGGCGTCAAACTGGCAGTGGCCATATCTCCTAGCCATGACATGGCCCATCCCTCAACGAGAGAACCGTGGGAGTTGTTGACTCAAATATGCCATCAGTTACATCAGGTCATTTAATGACAATCTAAGTTATACGGCTGGACACAGACATCATTTCTAAACCCGATCCTCAGCCAAAGTGTCTACTAGGGACTGGTGAAAAAAAAACGAACCCACTGGATGAAAACCGTCAAGTTTAGCCTGGTCCTTTGTAATTCTGTACAGTCTGGCCCGGCTCCTGTGTTGTCCCTAAACAGCACAAAGTTGTTTGGGCCCAGGCTTGGGATTGAGTTCTGTGTGTGTGTGTGTGTGTGTGTGTGTGTGTGTGTGTGTGTGTGTGTGTGTGTGTGTGTGTGTGTGTGTGTGTGTGTGTGTGTGTGTGTGTGTGTGTGGGTTAATGTATATGTAAAAGCTCATCTCGGTAAGGCATTAGTCACTGTGTGGTACCTTCGGATGCATATCATTATATACAATCGATGGGCACACCAACACCTTTTTCAAGTAGGTGCGAGTTGCCTGCGTGTCTTTAGCTACCCAGTGTGATCCGGACACGTTTAGTCAAGAGCTCTTTGCGCATCTCAGTATAATGATCTCAAAGCCGGAGTTATATTCCCCATCGGAAACTGCTAGCAATATAAAGGGCTGTCGTGACAGTGTGCTTAACTGCAGTATATCAGTGTAATGTGTGTGTGTGTGTGTGTGTTTGTTTGTTTGCGTCTGCTGTGTGTGTGTGCGGGCGTGCGGGCGCGGATCTTTGTGTGTCTATTTGCCTTCTTTTGTCTCTAGGCTGTGAAGCTCTCTCATTGGACGCTGCTCAGAGACTCGGCGTACTACACAATCTCTATCGCAGCCCTAATCGCAGTAAGTGGCCAACTACACTTGCACAAACGCACACTCGCACAAACACATGCGTAGAAGCAGTGTGCCAACACCTGGGTTCTCTCTGCCTTACAGAGAGAGAGAGAGAGAGAGAGAGAGAGAGAGAGAATATCAGAAAAGGCAACACATAAGCTGGACCTTCCTGTTAAATGAACTCTGCACAGATGTGCCGATTGTGTTCTCACACGGCACTCCAGTCAATTATCACAACACTGGTGCAGATCGTCCCCGGTTAAGTACAGAAGACCATCCGTCCGCGCGGCTTCCAGTCACACAGGCACGCAATTAGCACGACGCGGATCGTCGGCGTCACGACACGGAAAGGGCCCTTCATACAAGACAGTGCTCACTGTATCAGGACAGGCCTTGAGTCAAGAGTCTGGATAACAGTACGGTAGAATGACAAGACAGTGATTCACCGGACATTATTCAGCACTGGTTACATGTTGCTGCTTTTAGCGTGAAGCATCGAAAGCGCAGCACGTGCCTCATTGCCAAGAGAAAAATAGCGTTCTGCCCCCCCCCCCACTTGACATGGGCTAGTTGAACAGTAATGAATCAGATGCTGAGTTACAGGTCTTTCTGTGCGGAGCGTCACGCTAAAACAGCTGTGGAGCGGGCTTGCCCTCTGGTGGTCAAGACGTGGCGTAGCTTATGCAATCAGTGCTGGGAAGTGTTATCATTTTTGTCCGGTTCTCTCTCCGAAATATTAAAAATCCTTGTCTTTCTCCTTCCAGTTTATCTACGACGGGGAGGTTACATGGTATGTTGCTGCAGTTATTTATCTTGGTACTCAGTTTAGTTTAATTTGTGTTTGGTTGATAATTAGCTTAAGTCTCTCTGGTGGTGTATTTTGAATAGACTCTCCTGATATTTTAATTCAAGGTGGGAGTCTGTGGTCCTGAATGTGATGTACCTCTTCTACATTATAATCATGAAGTGAGTATGATCCTTTTCTGGTGTTCTAGTCTCACCATCTGTCCGGACAGCTAGTCATGCACCTTAAATGTCCGAGTCATTTAGTTACTGGTCCAGTGTAGTTGGTAGAACCAAGTGCTTGCGACGCCAAAACAGAAGAGTGGTTTTGATACCCACGGCGATTACCGTGTGTGAAAATGTACTTTTTAATTGAAAACTGTAAGATACTTCGGTGAAAACTGTACTGTTCTTCCAGAAGCAATTGTACTGAACCCTTAATTAAAGTAAATAATTTGTACTACGTTCAAAATCCTACACAAGCTGAATTTTCAGTTTCCAATTAACGTCTGCGTGTGTGTGTGCGCGTGTGAAGGTTTAACGGCAGAGCGAGGCGCTACTTTGACCGACGGAAGAAAAGTTCAGTGAGTCTGGCCAACGGTCTGACCGGCAGCACCGACCTGGACGATAACGTCTCCTGCGACGCCACGGCGGTCCTGCTCAAAAAAGGTACATACTACTGCCTGCTTCCGGTTTGCTAGAGGAGATACAAATACGGCCTGAAAATGAAATATGTCGTCGGACCTTTGCAAATTTCCTTTAATAATTAGTAATACAAATGTATAGTTGTTTTAAATAGTCCCAATAGAAAGTGCTATTGGGACTATTAGTGTTGTATGCAGGGGTGTAGCACAAAATGCTGGGCACTGTACATCTCTGAGGATCCCTTCCATCTTTATTCAAGATTCAAACATTTTCAAGGACCAACACGTCAGGGCCCTATATATTTAGTAGGACTTTTCCCCGTTCGACCCCACTGAAACTATTTCTTTCATAGTTCATCGTCCGTGTTGCATTAAGTTAATTAGCCGCTTTTATCGTTCTCCAGCTGTATGCAATTGTTAATATCTTTTTAAATAACTATTAACATGTAATTTTAAAAGAAATGTGAAATCACTATTGTTTAAGGACTAGCCATTAGCGATACAATCGCTAACCTCCCAATGTAAGCCTCACCTACCGTCCCGCCAGCTGTCCGTCTCCGATCAACTAATAGAGAAAGTAACCTGGCGGCCATTTTTGGTCTGTTCAATACCGCAGCTAACTTCCAGTGTAAGCCCAGTGTGTTGATGGTGGACGAGCTACTGTCAGCCTACCCCCATAAGCTGACCTTCTCTGAGGCCGGCATGAGGATCATGATCACCAGTCACTTCTCCCCCAGGACTCGCCTCACGATGGCTTCCCGCATGCTCATCAACGAGGTAAGGCTGAACCTGTCACGGTCCTGCACACACACACGTGCTTGTCAAAGAACACACACACACACACACACACACACACACACGCACATGCACACACGTATGACACTGTCTTTTTCTACGTAGAGACAGAGGGTCATCAACACCAGCGAGACCCGGGTCAACCAGCGAATCACCAACGGAGACTCGGACCCCTCAGCCGCCAGGCCCCCGGAGAGGCGGGGCCTGGAGAACGGCGCCAAAGGGGGAGCCGATAGAGGGCTGAATGGGCGATGCGGAGGTCAGGGGGGCGTGGAGTCGGGGAATGACACGGAAAACGAGGATAACGAGAACAACGAGAAGGATGGCGGAGAGGAGGAAGAGGACGACAACGAGGGACCCCTGGTCCCTTACCGACCGCCGCGTACGTGACCTACATTGTCGTTGTCAAGCATTACTGTACCTGTGATTTTGGTTCTGTGATAGAACGATTTATTTATTCTGTTTTAATATTTCAATCCACTGACACATCACTTATCTTTTCCCACCCCATCTCTCTAATATATACATTATGTATCTCTGCCATCCAGCTGGTGTGTGTAACACATTGAAGTGGCTGTTGTGCTGGCCTCTGTGTCTGCTCCTGTTCTTCACCATCCCTAACTGTGCCAAGCAACGCTGGGAGAGGTGGTTCATGGTCTCCTTCGTCACCTCCACCCTCTGGATCGCCGGCTTCTCCTACGTCATGGTCTGGATGGTGAGCGGACTCTACGGCCGACAGGGGCAGTGACGGAGCTGATTAGAGGAAGATGTAGAGCGGAATGATGAAAAAGGATAAAACGTTTGTTGCGGGCCAGCTGGCTTTTACTAGATATTGTTTTGCTTCGTTTCAGGTGACTGTCATTGGTTACACGCTGGGCATCCCCGACGTCATCATGGGCATCACGTTCCTGGCAGCGGGCACAAGCGTGCCGGACTGCATGGCCAGCCTCATCGTAGCGCGCCAAGGTATTGCCAGATTAGCCGCACCAACCATGGCGTTAGCGCGCGGCTATGGCTGAACGTGAAGCGTTCCGATGTTCTAGCGCAATGTGTTTTCTTCTACAGGTCTGGGAGACATGGCCATCTCCAACTCTATTGGCAGCAATGTGTTTGATATCCTGGTTGGCCTTGGCCTCCCCTGGCTTTTGCAGACCCTCTGCATCGACTACGGCTCAACTGTGAGTGTTAAACGCTGTGGTTCTGCCGTTGTCCGACGGTGGCCGAGGAGTTCGGTGGGTGACAGTCCGATAACTAATCCCTTGTCTCCGCGTCTTCCTCAGATCTCCCTGAACAGCAGAGGATTGATTTTCTCTGTAGCTCTCCTGCTGGCGTCAGTGTTTCTGACAGTGAGTACTGCTAGGCACATGATCTGGAAATCAACCCAAACAGCACATGACATTAACTTTTTTGCTCACCAGCCGCTGTGGCTAGTGGTTTTCGAAAGTTACTAGCCGCTCAGCATTTTCACTAGCCACCATTTTGTCCTCGGGAAATTCTGTTTTATTGGATCAAATTTGACTATGGTGGCACATCTTAGCCTGTTTTTATCACTCGGTCGGTCTCTGGCGCACACAATATATTCAGTCTTAACATAACCTTGAAATATTATCATGTTATTTAAAAAGAAATGTGAAATCACTCTTCAGCTTGATAAATAATCACTGTCAATATTATTGTTGACAATTTTTGTTATGCAATGTTCTTGTGAATATAGACTTGCATAAAAAATGAAACAGTTGTATTTATTACAGCATTGTCAAGAGATTTTTCCCCATCCTTGCCGTCAAAACGCCACATGTCCCTTGACTTCCTTCAGCTGTACTAGGCTCTGCTGCTGTCGCTGATCCCGAGTCTTCACGTTCATATAGTTATATTGTTAGTGACTTGAATATGTTAACTATATAGTTTTTACACTATATATTGCATATATAGGCTAATATTTTGGGTAATACTACATCACCAAATCTGGGTTTGTGTCTTTTCAGCAGTCATTTTTGTTTGTCTCATGATCTCTCTTTCAAAACATATCTGCAATTCCATGCTACTAAAAGTCACCGGAAAAGTTTTTAAAAAATGTATGTGGATTCGATGTAGTTTGAGCTTAAGTTTAAATTAAATATTTTGACATGCTTGGGTGTTAAAGGAATCTAGGATCCACTTGTTTTTCCCGCTTTACTCTTCCCGGTGATGTCTAGACCCGTTTGGTCCTGTATGCAAGGTTGCCAGATTTCATTGACTGTATATTATTTTGCCGTAGAATTTCAATCCATTCATAATACCCTATAATGTATGAAACATATCCCATCTGGCAACGCTCAATATGGAACAAGTTTCCTCCCACCATTTTAACTGCAGTGTTTTGCTGGTGTTTTATATATGAGCGCAAAATCATATTTTACCATGCCAACACAGAGGCAGTGTGTGATTTTGGGAAGTCTGTTGCTTTTGAGCTTTGAATGCAGGAAACACTTTGTATAGATATATAGAATGCCACCCACCAAAGTGGCCAGTAAGAGTGACTGCGTTACACGCCTCAGCCGAATTCTACCCGCATTTGGTGGGTGGTTGCCAACGTCAAGTCCTGAACCTAGTTCTAGTATCCACTTGTGTTTTAAAGAACTGTTTCCGGGACCATTGTGTCGGTCCAATAATTGTTAACCAACTAGTATTCTCTGTGGATAAAAACCTTTGTGCTTTAAGAAGAACAAACACCTTGAGTGTTCTGTGTTTACTCTCTCTGTTCTCTCTTTCGTCCTCAGGTTCTGGGCGTCCACTTGAACAAATGGACCCTGGACCGTCGACTGGGCCTCACCTGCCTCCTCATGTATGCTGTCTTCCTCTGTTTCTCCGTCCTCATCGAGTTCAACGTGTTCATCTTCGTCAATCTGCCCATGTGCCGTGAAATCCTCTGATCTCCTCTTCTTCCAGCGGCAGTCGTTCCCGCAGGATGTCTTTGGCAAAGATCGCTCGCAACACCCTTGCGCGGATGTTTAGTTTGAAGGAATTTTTTTATTTATCTTTGGTGCAATACGAGCAGAAGATGTTTTTAGTTGGAGAAGAGAAGACACGGAAGAAAGTGTTATTGATGAGTCGTCACGTCAACAGTTGACCAAACGGGAAGAAGTAGGGACTGTTTTCTTCCTGTTGCCAGGTGATCTCCAGACGTTGGTTTGGAGGGGTGAAACTGTATTGTCATCGATGTTGGTGTTTAAGCTGCTAACTCACTGAAAGATGATTTGCTAATGGCCATTAGGATTGTGTTATTTTATTACCCTTTTTACATGTTTGGCATAAATATGTTTAAGATGTTTTATGGTTAGATGAAAGTGGGACAGGATTCCATGTGTGTTGCTTGTATATATTTGAGAATATTGACATGGAGAAGATACTCAACATATCGCTCCCCAGAATTTTATTCCTTAACTTTGCGCTGTAAGGGAGGGTTTGACATTTTTTATTTGCATTAAGAAATATTTATGTACAGTTTCTCTTGAGTTAATTTTTCTCCAAATACTAAGTATGTGGGATACATTTCTCCCAAAAATCCAGAAGTTATTGTTAATAAGCGATATTTCTGGAGTTGAAATTCAGCACTGTCACTTTATTAAAACAATCACAGAACTAAGTGTTTCTGTTGTAAAACATATAGTTGTATGGAATTGAAGATTGAGATATATGTTATATAATCTTGCTGTACAATATTAGATTAGTTGAATAGATGAGTACAATATTGTTACTTCTTTAAGAGAAATGTTGATATTTTCAGAATAGTGATATAAGAAAAGTACTCTGGAAATTCAGATAGCTTGTGTGTGTGTGTGTGTGTGTGTGTGTGTGTGTGTGTGTGTGTGTGTGTGTGTGTGTGTGTGTGTGTGTGTGTGTGTGTCACACACGGGTGCAACTGTACATGTATGTGTATGTCTACTTGTGTGCGTGCGTGCGTGTTTGCGTGTGTAATCATTCTCTTGCTGGACCATGGAAAATACTGTTACTGAGCAGACATAATCACAATTTATTTATTTATGGATTAAT